>QEAR01000026.1:908-244465 GCA_006535965.1 Spizellomyces sp. 'palustris' | reverse complement strand
AGTTAGTAGCCGCGATCCAGGGCTTTCTAGAACCGTTTTGGTCTTGTCGATAACTTAATAACTCGCTATGTTATTCAAGTTTCCGTCCTGTGACATCTCCGATGAAATCACTTAATTAATTCCAACACAACCAACATGGAATCAAGCAACCGATGATCTGCAACACCTGCTCAGTGCATTTGTCCATGAGAAATGGATGGCCGATTCATACGGCGCTCTGCCCAGATGGTGGCAGAGAGCAGTGTGAATAGATCTGCCACACCAAACAATGGCAGTAACACACAAGAACCACAACCAGAACCATTATCAGTAACCACCAAAGAGCTTCTTTTTGGAGCAAGTGATGAAGAATTGGAAAGTTCTAGGCCCAAATTGGCAGATTGGTGATGATCATGCTGCTAAACTGGATCACGCCACACATGTCATGTCAGAATATATGACTCGCCATCAAACATCCACATCTGCCACGTGCATCAATGGGGATGACTCGCTTAGCAATTAATCGACAGGGACGATGATTCGGAGGCATGAGGATGTGGGAGAATGGATGGGAAACTCACGATTTAAACAAGTAAGTAGGTAAATTGTGATAACGCATGGGAAGTGGTTCATATTGCATACACTATTGGTATGTGATATATGTGTTTTATACCATAGTTTAAAAGTAGAATAGATATGCGATGATTGAGAGTGGTTTAGTAGCCTAAGCGCATGGCTTAGTAGCCATAGATTAGCTTAGTAGCCGTAGATCAGAGACGCGATGATTTAAAGTGGTTTAGTAGCCTAAGCGCGTGGCTTAGCTGCCACCGCGCATTGCTTAGCAACCATAGAAATCGCCGGATACACAAAGGGTGGTGTTCGGCACTAGATAGAGCAGTAGAACTACATAATAACATCTTTTTCTGTGACATTGCTTTTGTATCGCTTGGGTTTATCAAAGAGACAATTTAGGTCCACCAAGAGCTATATACGAGAGTGCCGCCATAGTAAATAAGGTGCTATTGGTTCTGAAAACGTAACTAAACAGAGTACAATTGCCTACAGTGGTTAACGACCCCATATGCCGTCGAGTTTCATGGTGTCAGAGAACTCGACATTCCCAAGTGATCTGTTCTTTGTATGGTGATTACACAAAGAAAAGAGGGAAGAATGCATTACGACACCGTAAAGGATGTACAGGTCCACCCGAATCGGAATTGTCATGAGTCCCTGGCGGCTAGCCATCTTGATCGATGCAATGGTGCGGATCGCTTGAGGCATTCCGGTCGAGGCAGTCAAGTGCCCCATCACTATTGCCCATATGTCTGCAGGTAGGTTGAGTGCGGCCATGTTCGACTTGACATGACGGACTTGATCCGGGGTCAAGCGGACTTATATCCGCGAGGAAGAAAAGATCTGTCAAAAGCGCGCTGTCAAAACGCGCTCTACTGCAGCGGGCATCGCTGCCAAATGTTACGATGTTTGGGTATTCATCCCGGCTAAAGTCCGGGGGGAGTGTAACCGGATCCAGTCTATCGCGTCTGGTCCAGTCTCGTGACTGTGGGCCACGCATGACTCATAGATCTGTTAATCTATCCGTGTAAGGTTAAATACGGTTCCAATCCCATGAGGTGCAACCGTACTTGGTCACGTGGACCGAAGAAGAAATGAAGGCTGTTTGCGTGATGGATGAAGTAGAGGGACTTCATCCGTGTGAACACCCACATCCCCACTAGGAGAAGCCACTCCAGTACACGTTGGCACTTTGCAACGTCTGAACAATCCACAAGTGTATTACACTTATGCTGCAAGAGCAGTGAAAGAATTATACTATAGAAAGAAAAATGGGGGTCCTGAAATATGGTATAGATTACATGATTTTGACCTCTAATTTGGGTACATATGACAGCTAAACAGGAAGGAATATGATAAACTTGTGGCCATGATTCACAGCATTTCAGATCCATTCTGATCAATTCAACTTCCGAACTCACCCGAGTTTTCAAGTTTCCATCCTGTGACAACTTTGATGAAATCAAGCAATCCCAGCAAATGGCAAGTGTGCTTTGCATCACCTGTGATTAATGATGTACATGGGGAGCTGCCCGAAAATCTATGGATGTGACAATGTCTAGAAAGCACCACCTCAAACCGGGTTAAAAAAATGTGCAAATAAAGGTTTCCATTTTAGGAGACGCTACGTAACGTGTGAATGATATACGCTATAAAACTACCACTAACATGCAAAAGGGCGACAGACATCATCAACAAAGAAAAAAGAAAACTACTTAACAACAGATAACGAAAACTAATTATTACATGCTCCGGCTATTCGTATTGCAAAGAAACAGTCACCACTAGGATCGCTTTACCTATGACCCTTCCTGATTATTGCGCCTTGATTGCTTCTGGCGTCGCCTCTGCTGGCTCGGCGGCTGCCGCAGCAGTGTTTGGCTCAGAAACTGCTTTGGCGGCAGCTTCAACGGCCTCGACGATAGAAGACTCGGTAACAGGAACATCAAGAGTGGGGGCCGCGGTTTTCTCTTGGGCAACAGTCTCACTGGCGGGTGCTTCTGCTGTCGCCGGCGCTTCGGTTTCGACCAGTTCCTTGCTGCCCTCCTCAGCTTTCGCTTCCTCAGTTGCGGCAGGAACAGGGGTTTTTTTCGTGAAAGAGAACAACCTAACAATGATGAATGAACTCGTCAACCATTTATTGGTGGTGTAGGTCCCCGACTACACAGTTACATACTTTTTCAAAGTGTTGGGTCTTTTCCCGATACCGAAAAATCCCTTGTGGGCCTGGGTGGGTGAACCCTCGGTGGCAACTGCCTCTTCGGCCTTGGCTTCTTCTGCAGCTGGAGCCACAGCAGCTTCAGGTTGTGCTGCTTCTTCTGTGGCGGCGACGGCTTCTTGGGCCGCCTCCTCCTGCTTTGCGACAGCCGCCTCAACTTTGGCCTCGGTAGCTTCGGGCACTGCAACCGGTGCTTCTTCCGGAACCGCCTCGCTGGGCTCGCTCGGAGCTTCTGCTGTTTCCTCCGGGATCACTGTTTCTTTAGGTGCTTCGGGGATGTCACTCTTGCTAGCTTCCTTTTTGGGGGCACCGAAGCCAAAGAATGAAGTGAGCCTGGTAACGAGACACCCATCGAGTCAGAATCACTTGCGCACACACAACGACTCCATGCCGAATGACACATACCTCTTTTTTATCTTTGGTGTGGGGCTCACTGGGACCTCGGCATCTTTAGCTGTTTCAACTGGTGCAGGCTCTTCAGGCACGGCTTCTGCCGTGGCAACTTCTTCCGTGGGTTCCTCTTTGGGTTCCTCCTTGGTCCCCTCCGCGGTTTCCTCCTTAGAAGGAGACGCTTCCTCGGCTGGCTTTTCCGTTTCCGGCTCAGGTACCGCTACCGGTGCTTCGTCGGCCTTTGGCGTCGCAGCGGACTTTGTGCCCTTCAAGCAACATGAGCGTTAGTACATATATGCAGTTGTCCTGAAGATGAGGCTCCACTTACCTTTCGGAACAAAGTGTGGAAATCTGTAAAGAAGTGCTTCTTGGCGCTGGGAGAAGCTGGTTGCACTGCGGGTTCAGTTGGTTCTGCCGCGGGTTCCTTGCTCTCCTCGGTCGCCGGCGCCTCGGCAACTGCAGCTGCAGGACTCTCAGGCGCAACCTCTTCCGGCTTCTCCTCCACAGGCTCTGCCTTCCCTGCCTCTACTGGCACTTCCTTTTCCACCACTTCTGGGATGGTCTCGACGACAGCGACCTCTTCCTTCACCTCCTCAGCTTTGGCTTCGACCGGTATTTCCTCAACCGCCGTAGCGCCTTCAACCGGAACTTCCTTGCTCGGCGCTGAAGCGGCCTCAACAGCTGGAGTCTCCGACGCTGCCTCTGGGACAATGTCCACGGCGGCGATGGACGGTTCAGCTGCGGCAGCAGCCTTTGAATCCTCCGCTTGGCTAGGAGCCGAGTCCTGTATCACGGAGGGCTGAATACCGGTGGTAACGATTTCCGGGCGGAACACATCCAAAACCATACCTTGCGAGTTTTTTTCTTCGCTAAGCTTGATAGACTGGCCAAGAAACCTTCCTTCTTGGGCGTAGAAGGCTTAGTGGTCTCAGTCTTGGGCGCTGGTTGCTCCGACAGTTCCTTTTCCTTCTCCACCTTAGTAGTCTCTGGCTCAGGCTCTGCAACGGGAGTTTCGGTGGCCTGTACCGCAGGAATTTCCTCCTTCGCTTCGGCAACCGGTGCTACTTGGGCCACCGCTTCCTCAGAGGTTGTTACTGGGGCCGCACGTACAAAAAACGAGAATCGTTTCTTCTTTGAACTTTCAGCAGCAGGGACAGGGACTTCCGGGTCCTCTTCCGTCAGAGGTGCGTCGCTGTCAGACAAGACGCCTTCCACTGCCTTTGGCTTAGAAGTACTGAAAGCCTCGCGAGACTCTATTGGTGACGAAAATGTGAGACTCTGTCCAAGGGATGAATGGTATACCGATCTTACCCAAACTGTTTAACGCTGCTTTGTATTCTTCACCCTCCTCCACTTTGGGCAAATCGTCAATGCTCTTTTTGATATTTTCAAGCGTTTTGACCCAGGACTGAGCTTCGGCGGGTGACGCGGCGGCAAAGGTGTATGCACGCTCCGGGCGGGCGATACGGATAGAGAAATTGGCACCAGTTGCCGGGGAAACGCTTACCAAGTTGCGAAGGTTGATGAGAGCGACAGGCTGGGTTTGTTCTGCAGCATTCTCGGACCTGTAGGCCAAGATGAAGCCTTTCAACGAGACAGTGGCCTTGAAACGCGAATGTGAGTCATCCCAAGTCGCGGTCAAAAATTTCAAAAAAGCGTCTTTACCGTAGCCAAGTCGCTAAACAGGTCAGCATTCTGGGTAGCGTAGGTTTTGTTTGCATCCACAGAGGGAGAAGCGGTGCGGGACACCTTTTTTTTGTGGACCAGAACCAGCTGCTCAAGAGAGATGCCTTTGTCCTCTCCGACGATGTAGAAGCGTTTAGAGAGGGGAATGCTGAATCGATTCAGCTTTTTGAGCCATCCGCTGGAGAGTTCCTTTACTTCTGTTTGCTCCTCGACGACAACCGCGGCCTCTTCAGGAGCAACGGTTTCCTCAGCAGGCTTTTCAGTAGGCTGTACAGTGGCAGTTTCCTCTTGCACGGCGGCAGGAGCCTCCGGTTCAGCAGACGTGGGAGTCGACTCGACAGCCACGGGAGCGAGTTCAGGCACAGTGTCCGCGGCTGGAGGCCCAGGCACGGGAACTGGGGTGGCTACAGCGACAGCGCTCATGCTATCTGTAGGGCAATGAGGGATGCTATTGTTTTTCAAAAATGAGCGATGTAGATTATATATAACAAAAGAAAACCTACCAGCAATGGAAAGGTTGCTACTGCACGGAGAAACAGTTGATAAATGAACGACTGTAATGATAAAAGAAATCCAAACGACGGATACATACAGTTTTTTGTAAAACAAGAGCAAGCTAAAAGAAGAGAAAACTATGAGGATCTTTCACACGTCGTTTCTGGCAAATCAACCACCAAGAAAAACAAGGACGACGACGGGGGGATGGGGGGGGGATGGGCTTCTTTATCCAAACGCTCTACTCCCATGTGACCCTTTGTAGGTAACCCGTTAACAAGTGATTTCATATTTCCCCCATCATTTCCTTCCTCTTGCAAACGAAGTTGACGCGAGATTTCCGCCCCCCCCTTGTGTGGTACGACACATGACACGTCACAACTTACCACAGAAATGCAGTTGAAGAGTATCAGAAAATCCCCTCTTTTGGTGGGGGGGAGGACAAGGACCGCTTTCCTATTTATTTTATTATAAACGGCTTTTGCTCTCGTAGCGGGCTCTTCTTGATCTGGATGATTATCTTTTGGCTTTTCTTGCTTGGACAGCCTTCTTTTACTTTTGTTTACTTAAACAAAAAGGAAAGCCTTCAAAATTGTTTGTCTCTTTTTGCTAGTCTCCTCTGCCGTTTGGAAAACCCGCCATGTGAAAGCGGCAATAAGTTTTTTATAAACAAATCAATTTCTGTGGTACGCATGATGATGACACTTGTTTCCAGTCACGGGAATTGTCCACTCGATTCGGACAAGGTTCGACGCGCTTCCCCGTTCAGAGCTTTTTCCTACACGATTCAATCTTGATTAGCAGAATGGACTATGGAGGCCGCCATACGGCGGGTTCCTTTTCATTCCCAGTCCTCAAGCCTTCCGAACTGTTGAGATGCATGACCGACTTGGGAATGCCCTTTAGCGAGGAAGACTTGACAAAACCCACAATGCAACGCATCTTGACCGTCTACGAGCATTTCACAGAGATCCTGATGGGAGTCACCCGCGAACAATATGGTCAACCGAGCTTTAGCGCAATGCAGATCCTCGAACACCCAGACTTGCACCAAGACTCGATAGGACTCATTGCATACTATAGACAATTGTAAGTAGAGCCCGCATAGCTATGACTTTGGGACAGCCTCGGTGGTCAAAAGACAAATCAACCGGCCCTCTCTCTCTCTCTGCGGAGCGCGCGCGATAAGGGAAAAGGTGGAAAGTCATTGACAACTTGACCTAGCACGCTAGATCTATAATCTTGTGAAGCGCAAGCTCATTAACGCAGTTTTTGTCCCTTCTACTAGACGAAAGTTAATGGTGGAAGTAGGAGTGGATGACTTTAGTATGCGTGACATATTACGCCCCGAACCACCGCGCGTACGTCGATGCCTGAGCGCAATCATCAACTTTGCCAAATTCAGGGAAGAGCGAATGGGCGTGTTTGAAACATGTAATCAAAAGGCGGTATGTATTCGTTTACAAGATGGTGTTATATGCGCTTGCCCTTACGGGGCGTCCGAATCTTAGGAAGAAGCTCTCGCAAGAAAGGAAATGTTGGAACAAAAGAATCGCGAACTGTCAGAACAAGTGAACACGCTGCGGTAAAATTATTTGGGATCTTGTTTATTACACCGTAGCGTGCTTCTAATCTCGGTCGCGGCAAAGACTGCAGCGTGCTGAACAAGAGCCTGCTGCTCAGAAATTACGGGATGTAAACTCTACCCTGACAGCCGATCTCAGAGAGCTGAAAAAGCAGCAAACGGCTCTTACATCGGAAGCTGAGGCTTTGAAAAAGGAAAAGACAGATCTGGCTGAAAAGCTGGTACTTATCAAAGTTGCACACTCTTGTCATTCAGTCAAAATTCCTCATGTTCAGCTTTCAATCCTGGCAGGCAAAGACTCAGATGACCATAATGAACCTCAAGCAGGACTGCATCCGACTAAAGTCACGCATAGTTCAGAGTCCGGAAAAGCTGAAAGCAGTAAGTTGCCCGCGTTCGCAAAAATGTCATTGTAAATGAAAAGTCTGAATTTCATGTACAGTCCATTAGCGAGATGAACAATTCTTTGCAAAGCGACAAAGCCACAATAGGCGCGACCGAAAAAAAGGCTCGCGAACTACAGAATAAGATTGACATGATGAGCTTGGTTGAACAGGTCAGTGGTATCAATGATGTTTAGTTCCCGCTGACTGGAGTAACTGATGTGGCATTGCAGGATATCGTTACCTGCTTAAAGTTGATGGACGAGTGCGAAGTGGAACGGCAAAAGGCGGAGACAGCACTGAAGAAAGTGTCCACTGACAAGGAGAACATTGATAAGAAGCATGCAGAGATTCGCGAACTGGATATCAACGAGGAAGTAAGGATTGGCAGTTATTTGAGCAGTAGATGGAGCGACGATTGTAACAGGATGAGCGAATTTGCAGCAATTAAAGAGACAGCTCAACAGTGCGAAAGATAAACTCGCCCGTCTCGAAAAGCATCAGTCGGTCAAAAATGACGCAATATCATCAAAACTGGAAAAGTTGAAAGAAGAGTATCGCTTGGCAATGATGGAACGGGCACAGTCTCAAGCGAAAGCCGACGAGAATGAAAAGGTCACAATCATGACTGAGGAGAAGGTACGTGCATGTCCGTCACTAGAGAGAGAACAGTAGGAAATGTGTTGACAAGTCGCAAAATTCATAGGCTGCGGATCTACGAAAGCAGGAAGCGATCGATGCTGCAGGCCTTGAAGACCTTATTGGCAAACTTGCGTCACAGGTGGACATTTACCAGAATGCCATTGAAAAGGCAATGGCTGCGGCATGACATTGCTGGCCGACACTTGTGCATACATCAAAACCCTACAGTGCCAAGGACCCACCGAGCTGAGACCAACAAGTCAACCAATACTAGCCATTCCACGTCCTTTCAAAGCCATCAGTTATCCACCATCCTCGAATGGAAAAGGTGATCGTATCCGCTGCAGTCTGCTTCTCTATCACGGACGGCGTACGGCGGAGACATGTGCCGAGAGTACACAAGTCACTTCCTAAAGAAACTTGGTATTAAGAATTTGTACATTACATAAAGATACAGTGTTCATCGACTCTAATGCGCAAAATATTGTGGACTTTGCGAATTACCACACCAGGGACACACCTGCAGAAGTGTAAGAAGCAAAATTGTTTAGTATACAGTACTAGATCTGGATTGACGCGGGAGAGAAGCGCTTACTCTTTCAATCATTACAAATTTGTTCCAGTCATCCTTATTTGCCGGCCGACTGCAGGCGCTACATTTCGCCTTGTTGCGTAGAACAGGATAACCTGGTGACAGTCAAGGTCTGATTAGATGATCGAGATCCCACCCCCAGCACTAGTATGAACCTACCAGTCACCACACACGGCTCCCACTTTGTGTGACAGTTAAAGCATGACAGACTTGCGTCGTATATACTTGTCCCACAATCATCGCATTCACGTCGGTCGACTTCCTGATTCACTTTTTGGTCGAGGGAGATTTGTAACACCCAGTCGCGAACTTCCTCTCTCTTCGCCTCCTGCAGCAGACTTTAGAGAGTGGGTCATTAACACTATGCATCAGCATACAAGCAGTACCGGCATGTTTTCCAATGGCAGCTCTATGTCGAAAGGCACATCTGTGTTCTGAAAGTCGGCATTTTCCAACATGGAGGCGTCCCCTTCTTCTATGGCCTCGCTTATATCCAGAAAACGGTTCCAACAAACAAATGCCATGTTATTCATGCCAGCTGTCTAGAATCAGATGGGAAGCGTAATCCGTGAATCAAAAGCATTTGGTATTCACAATCTCATCCGCGTACCTTGGCAGCTTCCCCGGCAGCATAAAAGGCACGATCTGCAGGCACATATTTTGTATACCGAAGTGTGGAAATCGCTTGCTTCGCGGCAAAGTAGAGCAGGTCGCGTTTCTTGGTGCAATAATGCTTCATGGTAATCAGGTGGCTGATGAACAGGTATGTTTCAAATTCTGGGGGGATACCAGGTTGCGGACTGACGGACATGCCATGCACCTGCATCAACGAAAGCGAACTATCATTAGAATCCCATTAGTGTCACTTGTTGTAACTTGAATAAAACTGCTCACCAGTTT
Organism: Spizellomyces sp. 'palustris'; assembly: GCA_006535965.1. Taxonomy (NCBI): domain Eukaryota; kingdom Fungi; phylum Chytridiomycota; class Chytridiomycetes; order Spizellomycetales; family Spizellomycetaceae; genus Spizellomyces; species Spizellomyces sp. 'palustris'. Next base: position 235,022 of record QEAR01000026.1, on the reverse strand, counting down.
GAACAGCATTTCTCGCAAGGCAGAAATCGTCTCTGTTGAACCGCTTTGGAAGATTTCCCGCGAGAGTCGTGTGTAGAGGTCAAAGTTTGTGGATGAGAATGGTACATCATACTTGCTGATCGCTGCGACCGCGCTGTCATATTTCTTCTGCATAATCAGCGTTGCGCAGTAGGAGACAAGATACTTATTCAATGCATCCGGTCCCTACGTTTATCTTTGTGAGAACTGGGGCAAAAGTCACCCTTTTCGGACTCATTTTCCATCTTACCTGAGAAGAGGCTGTCTCGAGACACTTGTCCCATTCACCGCGCTGCGCATACATATCCAGTGCCGCGAGGACATCAACGTTGACCAAATCCTCCGCATGTCCCGTACTCTTCAGATGCGCTACGTACGCATTTTCAACATAGTCGGCATACTTTGGCGCGTATTCCAGCATCTCCTTAGCCCTATCCCATAATCCGGCGAGCATGTATGAATCAATGGCATCTTTGTACATCTCCATTCCTGCGAATAGGTCCGCAGCGGCTTCGTATCTCTTGATTTCAATAAGCCGAGCACAAACGGTTTCCACTACTTCGTTGCCTCGCTCAGGTACAAACTTCATGGCAAGCTCTACTGCTTTTTCCCAGAATTCCTGCAGGAAGGCGTAGTCGCTTGTGTGCGTTGCAGTCAGTTTCAGGTACATGTCAATGGCTCGGGAGTATTCTTGCTGTTGCTCCAACAATTTTGCCGTCGACACAATGTCTTCCATGCCCTTGTCCGTCTTGCCCGAGATGAAGCGATCATACTCCAAGTTTAGCTCCGTCATCTTGCTGGGTAGATACTCTTTTGCAAACCGCATCGCCTCATTCCACATCTTTCCGTCACGGTAAAACTTTATCGCCAATTCTGGTCTTTGCGCCCGCAGAAGCAAGGATTCTGCTTTAGAGAATTCTTTGCGCTCAAACGACACTCTTGCTTGTCCTATCAACACTTCGGGGATACTTCCCTGATCGTAAGCTTCCGCAACAGCAAGAGAGGCATCCCAGTCCTCGTTGTGAATGTACATGAGAATGGCCTCCTTGGGCTTTCCTGCGAGAACAAATGCCTGCTCCGCCTCTTTAAACTTTCCTTCGTCTTCCAAAAACATTGCATGCTTATAATGCACATCCGCAAGCTTGTGCTTATCAGCAAAGCGACTCAGCTCGAATGCAAAGTCAAAAGCCCCATTCTCAGTAGCAAAGTCGATTGCAGCGTCCAAAAGGCCAAACTTGCTGAGGAGCTTAACGGCAGATTCGCCTCCCAATGACCTTGCCCACAGGTAGGCCACTTGCTTGGCAGAGGTTGGACCTCCATGTGCTTTAGCAACCTATAATGTGCGTCCATTTCAACTTGGGACCGAGGCGAGGTTGGATCGTAGATGCTTTGGTCACTTACCCGATATGCCTCCTCGTACACATTGTTTGCACAATACATGTTAATGGCCGATTTCCAGTCCTTCCCTTCAACATAGTGGTGTTCCGCTTGCTTATAATTGCCTTCGGTCTCTAGCGACTTTGCCAAGTAAATGTGCGTCTCGACCAGCAAGTCCTTGTGGTACATCGTGACCAGACGGATCATCTGGTCGTATTGCTTGTGATTTTTGTACATGTTGATGGCAAGGTCCGGTTCATTAACAGTAAGATATAGCTTCTCGGCATCTTTGAGCTTCCCTGTACAAGGATATGATCGTGTGAGAATGGTGCCGAAAACCGACCTCCATGGTGGACAAACCTTGCGCTTCCAGTTCTCTGGCTTGAGATATATAAAGGAATGCCACGTCTTCTGGAGACATGTACGTTGTGGCTAGTGCGTGAGCACTATCCCACCTGGCGGCTTTTGTGTACATTTCCACAGCGTCTTGCGGTCGTCCCGCCATGACATAGTACTTTTCTGCCTGACTGTACTCACGTACATCCGAAAAGTGTGCTGCCAACTGCAAAAAGTAGGGCTTGCCACTCTCTTGTGGTTGAAGGGAATCCACGATTCCGACAGCCTTTTTCCACTGCGGACAATATAGCTGTCAGTAGGTGATCTCTTTCATCTTTGAGGCATAATATAACAATTTGCACCTGCTTCGCGGCGATTGCAGCCTCAATTGCTTTAAAGGAGCGCCCAGCCTCGATATAATGGTTTACGGCACCATCCATTTGCTTCTGAGACACAAGATGGTCTCCCCATTGCTGTCAAAGATGGATATCAGATACACTCCATCTACACGAGATATAGAGTTTCCTACCTCTTGCAATTTGACAACTTCCTGCGGGAAGACGGCGCGTGCAAGATCCACGGCTGCACGGAAAGCTTTCCCCCGTCGGTATGCGTCAAGCGCTCGTTCGTTGCCTCCCATCTTTTCATAGAGTTCTCCTGCCTGTCCAACCGGTGAGAAACATATCAAAAGGGTATATTCTGCTCTCGGATAATATCCATACCTTTTCATAGAGACCCTGTTTAAATAAGGCCGCCGCGACACGTTCGGTCAATGCAGTATCGGATGTCAGATGGTGTGCATTTAGCAGACTTGCTGCTCGTGCTGGCATGCCTATGGAAGTAGTGTCATTAGACCGTGATTTGTTACATGGCTCTTGGACCGTGAGACTCTACCTCCTTTCATGTAAAGATTGACTGCCGTCACTAAATCACCTTCTTCTTCTTTAAGCTGACCTAAATAGTCCCAATCATTGAGATATGGTGATTCTTCCGAGATTCCACTCCATAATGTTACCAGCTTTGTCCTCCTGCCCCGAATCAATCAGCCACTGGAAATAGTTTCGCTTCAAAGTATCCAGCTCCGGATGATTCTTCGCTTCTGCCACTTTAATGGAAAGATTCCATTTATGTAGCTCCTGATACATTTCCATGGCTTCTTCTATTTTTCCCTGCAGTGCGATGTGAGGAAAACTAGTATATTGGGTCAATAATAGCACCTCACCTGCTCAAGATAGATCGCTTCGGCAACTTTGAACTGCTTATCGAGAATGGCCAGTCGTGCTTTGATGGAATAATGATCTGTCGGGGGCTTGACAAAATCACATTAAGACGTAGTCCGGTTGGTTAAGACCCCGCTTCACTTATGTAAATACCAGAGGGCTTTCAGCTGCAACAGCAATGGCCGCTTTATTAACCTGATGCAGGTAGCGGGTACGAGCGACATCACCCAGGGCGGCAAAACATCTGTCAATGTACGTCAAGAGGTGGTCTCCACAAGATCAAAAAGCACAAATTGCCAACCTTTCTGCGATGGTCAAATTCCGATCCTTTAGTGCCATCTGACTCAAGCTCTTCCACATCGCATCCGTCTCCGGTGTGATTTCCAGCGTTTCGAGCAGCGCTACTGCTCTACATTCGTAATTGTGCATGAGCCCCAAGGGTCCAATCCGGCAAAGCCAGACGTTTCCTGTTACCGTTCATAATCCTTGTCATCAATGGCCGTGCCAAACTCGATGAGACCTTCATCGAGGGTGTACGACACGGTATTTACACCCTCGTCCACAATGACTTCTGTCTTTCCATCGTTTCGTTCAATGTCTTCCACTTCACCCTATTGATTGTGTTATGGTTCAGCATATAAATTTCTTCTTGAGCTTTTTTTTATTCCGATCACCTTTATAGGGAATATTGTAACTCTTTCTGGCGAATCGATGGAGTACCAAATACAGAGATTTCCGCGACTTTGGGCGACGACGACATCACTATTTGGTACCCACTGTGCAGATGATACTCCCATCGGTCAGTTAAATCATGGCATATTTGTCGCTGACGAAAAATCACAGGTACCTGGACGTAGCTACAGAAGTTCAACAGAGTCGATCGGGTCTGGCTAAGGATGTCGTAGAGATGGAGTTGACGTTTCTTGTCTCTGAACAGCAGCTTATTTGCTTTGCCTGACAACTGATAGGAATTGGATATAAACAATGCGCATACACCATCTCCATTCTTCAAGCATATACCTCTAACCAATCAATCCGACTGTCATGATTTATTGTTGCCAGTGTCACAGAGCTATTTAGATCCAACACGCTGATAGTTTGCAGATCGACAAGGTAAGCGACTCTCTTCACGTCTTCTTCATTCTTTCGTTCGTTCAATCGAACACTGTAAACCGTGCCATTCACCGAAATGTGAGAACGAAGATGAATAGCTCCAAGCTTTGTGCTACTGTTGACCTAACCTAATCAAATGAGGGCTCATGTGCTCCGTTCTGCAGGACCCAAGGACTTCATTCACTCCGTATTCGACTAGCGACAGCTCGCCTGCATTGAAAACCATGCAGACCGCGGGATTCTCAAAGTAGAATTTTTCCTGTCCGCTGCCTTGCCATGGAATCTAGAATGTATTGAAACACCATCAATCTAAAGTATCATCCGTGAAATTGATTTCAATCAAACGCACCTCACTCAGCTTGCATGTAGCCAGATCGCCCATTAACAATGTGTCGGGTGTGTTCGCAATGAGATACTGATCCCTGAATATGTTAACTTTCTGTATTTCGTAACCATAATGGGACTTGAGGACGATCCTGGATCCAGTTGACAATCGCTTCACGATAACTTGACTGGGCGATACGTAAGTGAATTCAAATTTGCCCTTGTATCGCGATCGGCGGAGGCAACAATCAAACAGTTCCACAGCCCCGCACATGTTTCCCTAAACAAACTGACTATCAGTTTCAACGACTGGCGAATGTTACCGAGTGCAAAATCTTCGTACTGCAACTAGACGAGACCCATCAGGTTTCCACGATATGGCAGATACCGTGTAGAAATTTTCGATTGTTTTCAATGGGGCTTCCTCCCATTGTCCAGTTGACCCAGTATAATTGTAGACGTGAAACCTGTTGATCAAACATCAGTGCTGAGATTGGGCCTCGTCCGATACTCGGGTGATCATTTACCGATTATAGCTTCCAAGGACAACGCTTTGACCACTCGGGCTAAACTCCCCGACGGTGAAATCTTGCTCTTCATCGTCCCGACTGTAGTCAAACTCTTGCATCACTCGCCCTGTACATTCATAAAAAGGTAAATGATGTGCCTTCAAGGGCCAAGCAACGACACCATTAGATGGTACAGCTGACCTTCTTGATCATAGAAGACTACCACGCGGTCACTTCCAGATGCGACAACGCTCTCGCCCCAGGAAAGCGCAATTGGTGCACATCGATGCGTTGCAAACTTTCCCTGCAACACGGGTGGGTAAGAGTGAGTAACGGAGGGTGTTTAACGGCAGCTTCATATAATACCTGTGAAGCGCCAGATATTCCATCATCGAAGAAGAAGCGATTGATTGACCCGTCCAAGTGTCCAGTTATTATAGCATTTCCGTCGACGCTGCTGGCCGCCGATACTACGCAACTGTCGGTTTGATAAAGAGTGGCCGCCTTATTGGTCTTCAGATTCCCTACCCGTACCTTTGTCGAGCACCTGCATCAGTGAACAAGGTCGTTTGATAATGCGTCTCCTATATCACAGCACACCTTGCCGTCCGCAAGACCGAACACCAGAGCGTTTGGTTGGTCTTTGGGCCATGTGAGGCAAGTTATTTCTGCGGCTTGTATAAACTTATTTACAATTGACTTTTTCTCTCCCCATTCAAGGCCAAGTCTGTACACGAAGACAGCATTGTCGGACTGGGCGACTGCCAATTTTGTCGAGTCAGGAGAAAACGCTAGCCCGCATATGTAGTACGATTTTGCGGCCTAACATGCAAGCACGCAGTCAATAAACTATTCATTCTTGAGATCGATATAATATACGGCAGAAAGCCCTCCTTACTTTCGGATCACCCGGCTTGGTAGCGAACCGATCTTTTCTTTCCCCAGTTTCGTCAAATAGTTGCACCACTTTATCGAGGCCGACGACGGCAAGCTTCTGATTATTTTGGGACCATGCCAGTGCAGTCACTCGTTGCGGTGAATCTGCCGGTGGTATGATCGATTTCAAGTGCCTTCCCATATAAACACAATATGGGTTTAACCACAGAAGAGTATAGCAAGTACACAAATCAAGACCCCCGAGGGGCTTCAAAGTACCTTATTTGCATGGCCCCTCACGATCCGGTACGCAGAGATCAACTCTGTCACAAAACTGTCTATTTGGCCGCTCCGCGATCTACGCATGCAGGTTCCAGTTGTCGGTCCTGGCCAAGATGCGCTATGTCGCGGTTGCTGCTTACGTGTGTATACTCACGTGGATTGTCCAGATCGTTTGGATGTCGTCCAGCACCCACCCTGCTCCTTCTTCCGCCCTCACCTGTCTTCAACTTTGGCCCGTGAAAGTAAATTCCAGCGGTATTACCCGCCCAGCAGCCTTCCCAGCACCATTTAAGTGTAGCGTGTGTGTAGCTGGTGGTGGAGCAGCGTTTACTGTGAGTAGTGTTGGAACATGTTAAAGGTCTCCAACTTCCCGGCATGGCCCCGCCTTTTGTCCGAACTGCTTAGTGTCCACGCATATGCGGACTTGTGGTGCATCCTTTGACGTTTCCCTTCCGCTATACAGTTCCACAAGATGCCTGTCGCAGGTCCTGCTCCACCCCGCCTGGCATCATTCAATCCTCACCCAGCTCTACTACTTCGTCGTCCGTTCGTCGAAGGGAAGGACTCGGATGAATTAACACAAATTCAAAAGTTGCATCTTTTCAGGCTGGAAATGGAAACCAGATACCGCCCGAATCCATTCTACATGGAAGACGTACAACGAGGGTCGATTGGAACTGACCATAGAAGGTGAGCATCCGTGGCTTTGGAGGATGGGGTACTATCTGTTTCAGCGGATGCTTGCTACGTCCACACAAGAATATGCTCGTATATTGCCTGTTATTACACATGAAATATATTTGCTGGTGTATGTCCCTCTTTTCCATTTTTGTGCTAACTGTAGTACCTTATTAGGGAGCTGATTGAGTGGCTACTGGAGGTGAGTGATTGTGGTATCAAGTGATGATATTGTCTGACAATGGTTTAGATCTAATGCTATCATCTTCGTCTATCTATAGCTTGCTCGACATTTCCGATACTATTGCAGTGAAACCTTTCAGGTGACTTGCTGCACATCAGTGATTCGTAGCGGTCTTGGGGATGAGATGGAAGTTCTAAAACATATGCTTTCTCGTTACCTCAGTTGTCCGTGAGCATTCTAGATCGCATATGTAGCATTGAGAGCCTGCAGCTGTCACATTACCAAGCCCTTGGGGCCGCTAGTTTCCTGATCGCATCCAAAATTTGTGAACCCAGAACGCCTACTTGCGTGGAGCTTGAAGAACTTGCCGCAGGCGCGTTCAATGTGGAGGGTCTCAAGGTCGGTGCTGATATTTTCTCGTCGAGTTTAACTGGGCTCACCAACGTTCCTGCAGGCGATGGAGCTGTGGGTCTTGCAAATGTTGAACTGGAATTTGAACGGCGTGACGCCCAATATGTTCCTGGAGTTTTTTCTCGATCTTTTTGAATACGATGCCACCACCAAGTCAGAGCTCTTCCTGATCGCCGACCAGATTCTCAATAGAATTCAACCCTGTAAGTGACCATTTTGGTCGGAACTGTGCATCAAAGTTCACTCACAAGCATTTGTAGACTATCACTACGTCCGATTCCGGCCCTCAGTCCAAGCCGCAGCAGCACTAAGATATGCTTTTGAGACAATTGGCATTAATATACATGATTTCCATGTTCTTATGGGCCGCGAGCTGGAGTCTCAATCCTTGCACACTGTCGCAATTGTCTCAAGCCTGGATATCCCCCAAATGGTATGTGTGTGGTCTTCTATGGCGCATCATTACAGTGTTAATTCTCGATCCATTTCATGTCACCTAGTTGGAAGTAAACCGGTGCGCGGCAGCCATGGTCGCACAACTCGCGCGAAACACTTTTCCACATGTCACACCAATGCATTCAAGAGGAAAGACACATCTGCATCACGGACTTGCCACGCCTGCGGAAGATGATGAGGGGAGTGATGAGGATGGATATAGGGAACTTGACGGACCGGTACCCTTCTTTTTGGCTCATCCAGCCGATCCCCATCAATATAACGGATCCGCCACTGGTGCAATCAAGCAGGCTTCATCGCCTTTCGCGTAATTCACGTGGACATGAGCCGTCGGGTCCCCCATGGACCACGCAGGCATTTGTATATATGAGGGATTTGTTGGGTTTGTTGCCATTAGGCAGATGCCATGGACGCTTGGCTCTGGATTTCATTTTATATATTAGACATTCTGGATGTAGGTTTGGACCATCCGGACGGCGTGTAGATTAGGATAGGATAAAAATAAATTACGTATTGTAGATGGCTTGATTTACACTGTACAATCGATACGCTAACGCTACTCCAGACATTCAATCATCCATGAAATCATTCTCATCCATGGCATCTCTTTTCCACCTGCTTCGCTTCGCTGCGGGCTCGAGAGGAAACGAATCTGCCCAATTGAAGGTACGTCCTAGAAACCCCATTTCATTTCCAAATCCGGGCCCCTGATTCCATCGACGTTTAGACGGTGCCGGTGAAGGAAGGTCGTGTACGAAGGCGGCCGGTGTCTCAACATGTGATGCTGGAGATGCTTGATGTATGTTCGTTGGCGGGGAGAATGTGAAATTATTGATTGATAGGGGTTCTTGAGGCAATATAGTTGGTGGTGGCTGGGCTTCAGAAGGGGTACTTGACAGCACTGGCTCTTCTCTTCTCGATTCAGCGCTTTCCACTTGAAGCATTTCATATTTTTTGGCAAAGAACGTAACTAAATCAGTGACAGGAACGGCTTGCTTTCCTTGGCCTCTCTGAAGAGCCACAAATTGCCATAGGTCCTGTAAGCATTGCGAATATCCGGCGTTATAGGATCGCTTTTGTTGGTTGAGAGACTCCTTGTAGAGCTGGGTAACAGCGTAAGCAGCCTGCTTAAAGGAGTTAGCCACTGATGGTTCGGAGGGAACCGATGTAGCGGCGGGTGCTTCAGACGGTGGCTGCGCAGGGTTCATTGGACGTCCGGGATAGGTATCAAAAAAAAAGGATTTGGCTTAATCTCTTGGCGCTTTTTGAGACGCAACAAGCTGCTAAAGTCGTTGTTTAATCAGCAAGGTCGACTTGTTAGCTATGGGTATGGATGTCGACTGTGCGAATGTTGGAGATCTGCAGTTTGGAAGAAAACCACACGACGGCGCCCGCAGGTTGTTTTTGAAGCCCTGTTCACATGATATTGCATCACATGACATGTGCAATTTGAAGTCCGCCATGCAATTTGCATCGCAAACGTGTACGTCACAGCAATTGAGCTTTGTGAAAGGATGAGGCATATACTCATTGGACGCTACGGTTGCCTGCTTCCACGGGCAAGGCCCGCTAAGGTTCAGCCTTTTGGGAGCGTGCAGCGACATGCTTTTACATGTTCGGCTTTCGTTTTTGGGGAGGGTCGTCAGCTTCCAGAATGTCACTCAGTTTTCCCAACACCAAAAGGGTCGTATGGGGTTTATCGACCACCTGTTTTCAAAGCACCAAATACATGCCCGCGCCTTCAACGCTTCTACCACCGTGGCCCATTATCTGAGATACCGCCGTTGGGACGCATAGTAGTGTCCGTCGCCACGGGTATAATTGTCTTCAATGCCTTAAGACCATTTCTATGGACAGTAGTTGCCTTGGTGGCGGGATATTATGCTTACAAGAATGTATTGAGTTTTTTGCATCGACGAGCTGGGGAAAGGTGTGGAACATGTACTTGATATGGGACTTGGTGCAAAGACGGCTTCCTCACAGCCAACATAGGTATCCTCCAACACTCACCGATATCATATCCGACCGTATGGGTATCCCTCGTCCTCCGAAGGCGGCGCTCGGGCCCAACCCATCCGGAATCGGACTGTTGGGGTCACTATTTCGTGGAGTCATGGCACCAGCACTACGAACTTTGGCAGATGCTAACGGACACGCTCAGCATCTTCAAGAATCCGCAATGGACTGCCTTCGGAGACACATTCGGTCCGCAGCGCCAGAAGATCTGACCTTGGTCGTAGGAAATATAGATGCTGCACGAGCCGCTGCCCCTCATAGTGTTATGACCGCATCATCTTTTGGGGATGCGGGACAGGGAATGAACACACAGGTAGAGTTTAGTGTCACACCTTCATCTGGGAGGCATTTAATTGTGCAAGCGGTTGGATCTGCCAACGGTAGCACCGACAACCTTACCCTGACGAGCGTGAAGGTAATCGATCTCGCGAGTGGGTGTCACTGGGACATACCGTGTCGTGCAAGAGGTGGTAGACCAACAGTTATCGATGCAGACTTTAACGAAGTACCCAAAGGATCTTAGTCCAAGCGTAGCGAGAAAGGCGTCCAGCTGAAGAATGTATTGTCATTTGTACATAGGGATGAGATATTGCATTGTTTCTAGATGGTCGCTAACGGAACAAGACATAGACTCTAGTCTATGAGATTTGTTCACCATAGCAATATATATATGAGCGATATCTTTCAGTGAACTTTGCGCATATAGTTTCATTGCTGCGTAATGGGTGCCTTCCGCTTCAGACGCCCGATCAAAGGCCAGCCTTACCGGTGAGATCTGGTACGTCGAGTGCATCAATGGGTGCTCAGAGGATGGAATAGGTGAAGGCTGCGTGTTTGTACTCATTTCCTCGCGGTCATTAGGCATCCACGAAGAACAACGTTCAAACGGGATGCAGGGGTTTATTCCATTGCTGGGAGAACACCATTCTCCATCTAAGCAGTATCTTTCTGAAGCGTTCTCGAAGGAGGTCAAATAAAGGGACCAGAATCCCCAGCTTGGATATCCCGCGCAGGAGCACATCTCGGAAATACTCTTGTCGAGGTTGGTCACAGAGATCGCCAAAGCTCGGATTTCCTACATTTTCATCCCTTGGCAAACATCTCCAACCCTTACCTTTCCGTTGACCTTCCCTTGACAAAGCACGTACGTTCGAAGGCTGACAGCGAGTTCAAGCCAAAGGTACAGACGCGGTGGACACGGCAATTTCCGTTGGACGCGAATGTTGCCATTGGCAACCAACTTGCAACCGCCTGCAAATGAATGGCAGCAAACACGGATTCCACCTTGTCATCCAGCCAACACCTTCACATTTCCAAATGGCAACCTCCGCACGTTCAGCCACCGCTCGCATTGACTGGGGTGCTCTGGGCACCAAGCTCAAGCCAGAAACTGTGGCGGCTATCAGCGCTTTCCGTCGTCGCCACACCGAGCTCACGAAGACCGTGACTGAGCTTCGGGAACAAAGCGCCACTATTGACTTTGAAGCTTACCGCAAGGTGTTGAAGAACAAGAAGGTGGTCAACGATGCTGAGAAAAGCTTCAATGCATTCACCCCTGCGACCTATGACCTTGGAGAACAGTTGAGGATTATTGAGTCTGAGCAGGCCAAAGCTGTGAGTTGCGTGGTATCCCGGCAGTGAGTATGGCCTCTTTTACTTACCAAGCTTCGTGGAAAAAAGGTTGCCGCGGCCCAGCAGACTTCCAAGAAGGTGAACGCAGAGGTTTCGGAATTACAGGTTCTTTTGACCAACATCGAGACTGCGAGACCCGTTGACCAGCTTACGGTAAGCTTCGTCTCTGGACCTTATAAGATCCACATGCTGACCATACTATCCTCATTATTAAGGTGGACGATGTCGCCAAAGCCTACCCTGAACTCGACAAGACCGTTGAAAAGATGGCCAAGCGTGGACAATGGAAGGTGCCAGGATACTACGAAAGGTTTGTCATCTTGCAGCCTGACAGTGCACGCGGTTTCAGACATAACAAGTTCTCCTTCACTATAGATTTGGAGATTTCATCGTTGGTTTCTAGAGAAGAAGCACTATCATACTGGACTTTTACATGTTCCAATTCTATCTGGGAGAATAGGGGCCACAGTGTAGTGTCGGATAATTTACAAGAAAAATTCATTCCTCATCTTTGGTTTCAAAGTGCTGAAAGGTTGGCTGTGTATACCGTGCTTTAAATAAGCATTTGAGCTCCCAGGAAGCACGTCCGTAGCAAATCGTGTCGGTATCAGTCTGCTTGGTCCTGAGATCTACTCGCTCAAGAAAACAACTTACGATGTTGTACTCGGTAAGATGCAAGGGTTTTCTGATGGCTCGGGTGGCCATGCAAACGACTAATCGTGGAACATATTGTTGCCATGAACAGAAGGTATGATACAAGGCTACATCAGGCAGATACAGCTTCAAAATAGCTTGATTCGCAGATCTATAGAATGTTCCACACTTGGGGCGGTAGGTTGACAAACCTTATCTTCTACTCCCGAGCATATCAACGCACTACCAAACTTCAGCTTGCACCAATGGTACGCAAAACTTCGTCGGAAGAGACGATACTAGCAAACTCGCCGATTAAACTTGCGAGTGCTAATTCGTGTACAAGCTCTGCGTCGTGCCTCTTTCCAGATGGCCCTACCCTGTCAAACGTAGCAGTGGCATCCTCTACCAGCAATACTTCAAACCCCTGGATCAGAGCCATTCTGTTAATCAATCTGGTTCAGGATGGCGGGACCGAGCTAATGAACGTACAAGATTTCCAGCCATTCGGGTGGTCGTAGAGACGCAGTGGTCAGTGGTCAACCCGACAATCACCACATGGTTTGTCTTTATATCCTCTTTTAACTTTTTTTCTAGATCCGTACCAATGAATGCTGAGTTGACCGTCTTGGTCAAAAGTAATTCGCCCGGCAACGGAGCAACCACTGGTTTGATAACACACCCGGATTGAAACGGGCGAAGCGGAGACGTCGGGGAAGTGGAGGTATGCTGAATGTGAATTACCGGACGGGACGTGGCCCGCCACGCAGAGAGCAGTCGTGCCATATTCTCTTCAGCATGTGGGTTGTTGCGCTTTGTTCCCCAGTGGGAGATGTGATCGAAACCCTGTTGAACATCAATCAGAAGAAGAGCCGAGTTTGGCGGGACGTTTGCCATTTTTCAAAAGCCTAGTGTTTGGTGAAGAACTACTCCAAAATCTAACGTTAACAGCATTTATTAACATGAATTCGTTCCCGTGGACAACACATGCATAACAGGTCGTAAGATCCACATCTTGCTTCTGGCGCCTCTGCAAGTTACAGATGGCTTAGTTCAATGGCTTAGTCTGGTGATTTCGAGGCTTTAGATCATCGGCACAGCTCCAGTTCGTCGACCCTTGAAACCCTCTAACATTGCTTGGAGCCAAGCGCCAAGGGGTTGTTCGCGGAGGCTAGGAGTTCAACAAAAACAAATAAACGAAACCTTGTTCTGCCAAGCGCCCTCTGACCTCCATAAGATCAATTATCACAGTCTTGGCCCTGTTGGCGCTTGGCTTGGGCATTTGCCATGGATCTGCCAAGCAGGAGCAATGTTCGCAGGTTATATAAACGTCAAATATGTTCTCTGTCTCCCTTTATTCTGCAAAGGTGTATATACAAAATCCTGAACAATGGACTACAGTTCCTCATATCGTTATACGTTGTCGCGAGACTTTCTCCCAAAAGGCATTGACATTCTCCTTCCTCGACTATCGTGCCATGAGCGCTGCCGGAGTTCCCTTGTTCTTAACGATTCATTCCAAGTATCTGCTGGGCTACGATCATCGACGGTGAAGTCAATCTGCATGGGCCTCGATCTGGAGGTGGATTTGGACGTGCCACCATCGCCTTATTCTGAGCTCGCACGACGAACGTCCGTCCGAAATCGTAGCATAAACACCATCAAGAAGTTCCTCAAAAGCATTGCCAGGAGAACAACATCCACGCAACGCAAGCGTGAAACCTTCAAGAAGTCATCGAGGAGGGGCAGTGACGATACCATTTGTAGTCAGATGTGTTAGCTTAGCCGTACATACCTATGATACCCCTGCACCAGTAAAATAAACCTGAAATTCAACCAAATATCCTGCTGTATGAGGACATGTGGGAGCCCACTATGTCTTCTTCATTTTTTCCTACTTATCTCTGACCCACACACGGATTTTTTACTCTCGCAAGGTGTCAGTTTTTGGGTAACAAGGGACTTTCCGTTTTTGGTATCTAAAGAGGTCATTAACTCTAGCTCTAAGAATTATTTTTCATTTTTTAGCAGGATCTGTTCAGATTGCAGTGTTTCTGGTTGGCAATTGTCTGTCAATTGCGTAAGTCCCGTCGTCTGCTGCCATTTCCAATAGCTAACTCCACCAGACAATCCTAGCAAAAAGAGGAAAATAGAACACGGAACACGGCACACTGTCCGGCCGTTCGCTGCCGTCCCCTTGACCAAGTTCTCCGAACAGAGCAGGCTGAACCATTCCCGATTACCTAGAGAAAAGCAAAAAACCAATTTACGGGACAATTTGCGGCTATGACCTTCCGTTGCACATCTTCATACATCACTGAATATCACACCAGCAGAAGCTGCGAGAGAGCGTGATAGTTTCGGCGCCATAATCCTTCGCACAATGGACGTCTGATAGTCTCCTTCCAGTCCATAAGCGCCCGGTATTGAAGCATTGAACGTCCAAATCTCGATAGAGTATACCCAAGGTGTCAAAGTATGTGATCTTGTGCAGCGTCCCGCGCCGCAACCTGTTAAACTTCCTTTACTTTCTGGTCTCAAAGGTTCCCTTTGAGTAGCCAGGAACCCAAGATATGATGGGCTAGCACCTTCTCCTGACATTTAATGAGCTTACTTTTGTCCCTCACCCACGCCAGCTCTGTAGTGATTACTGGATAGAGCGGAACGATAGGCTCCAACCACTCAGGGAAAGTCATCCTGCTGGAGTACATTTTCTGCCTATTGAAGGACAAAGTGGACATTTCACATCCAGCCTGCTTCTTGCGAAACAGCACATGCATTATTAGCACGCGGCATCCCACTAACTCACTGTTCTATTGGCACTATCCACTGTAAAGTCGGCAGCAGTCTAGTCAAGACTAGACATGCCTGTGGTTTAATTCGCAAACCATCGTAGGCACAGATCGGACAAGATCTGTGTCATTGGTCCAAGAAACCGGAATCCCGGTTCGAATGCTGACATTACCTCATTGATCGTCCGACGGTACGAAAGCGCATGCCTAACCTTCGAGCTCATCTACCAGGTCCCGCACTAAGCGCTTCAGCCAGGCGCAGACCTACTTACCCGTCTATAGCCTGTGCCCTAGATAAATGGCCTCTCTCAGAGCGATATGGGAGCGCCACGTGAAACCACGGGTGAAGCTATGGCGGGATAAGAGAGATCTAGGGCTGCTGCTCCTTGCTGTCGTTTATTTCATTATCTGTATTTACCTGGTCGCAGTTGCAAACGCATTTGCGGATCGAAGGGTAGGTAGCGGATTTTCAAGATGCAAGGCACGACTGTGGTGACAGTTGTTAACTCCGTGCTATTGCAGAACACAAACACCAACAAACCTCCTGACCAGCGTTATGTGGCACCAGACCCCCTCCTGGATGCTACCAATCCATGGTATTATCGAGTACATCTACCACAGAATCTTCCGGATACCTGTGTGCTAATTTCTGGAGTATTGGTACTGATGAAACACTCCTCATATCAAATCTCCGCAATCCGTATTGACGATGATGTCTTGCGATTTAGATGGTTCTCTTTGCCATCACGCGAGGCGCAGCTGCCGTTACGCTCATACGTCGCGCTCTTCTCATTGTGGGGTCACTCTACTTGGGTCGTGTTCCTTATATGATGTTGACCAATCTTCCTGCTCCGTACATCTACTGCTTCACGCCGGTGGATCCAAACTTCGGGAAAGACACTTGGTTGCTCTTCTCTGGAAGACGCGTAGATTGCGGGGACACATTCTATTCGGGACACACAATCGTGTTTGCGTCCTGTCTGATGATGTATTGGTACCATTGTCGACACTACTGGATAACTATTCCTGTGGTGTTATTCTGCATTTTTGGAATGTTGACTTTAGTTATGAGTTGTACGTTTTGAAGGAATGCATTTGTATTTTTGAATGCCACCCGCTAATGGTTTGTTTTAATTCAGCGTATCACTACACAATTGATGTCCTTGGGGCATTCGTTTTCACTTTCCTCTGCTGGTATGCAATTGGTACGATCTCAAAATCTACCTATCAAAGTTACTGATCTCGGCGTGGATACGCAGGTGGCTGTTCCACCTTGCTATAGAGGTGGACGAAATCGGCAATCACCGCTGGTGGGGCAAGGTAATCCGCTGGCTGGATTACGACGGACACAAGCTCATAGAGGCGAAAGAAGGGCGCAAGACACTGATGATGGCAGCCTCGGGAAGGGGTCCTATACATCCGGAGGAGACCCTTCCCACTCATGTAGAGCCGGAACAAGAGATGACCGAGCGAAGGGGTGGTGATATCGTCGAGGTGCCTCGAATGTCCTTGTCGGGTGTGTCAAGGGATGACAGTCCGGGCATGTCGGGTTCACTTAGAACAAGAGTATCAAACGAACGGGTGTCAAACGCAAGCTTGTCTGGACGGGTACAATCCGTGCGAAGGCCCCCTGTGACGCAAGAAACGGTTGAGATTCTAATAGAGGAGATACATGTTTCCCCACCGTGATGTGCGTGGAAACGTCTATTTGTATCCAGTTTAGCCTTTTATTCGAACTTTTGTACAGTTCTTTTTTCGTCTATCACACAATATTGCCTCCCATGCCACGGGTTATTTTAGACGCACGCGGACGTTCTCTCCATTTGACTACAAGACAGTAGTAAACTGTATACTGAAGCTTGTGTTTGTGATGACATATTCATGATAAAACGACACCGATCGGCTTACGTTTGGTGCCTGGTGGCTTAGAATGTGGCTCCAAGACGGAAGCACGTGACAGTTTTGGTGATAGGTTAGCATCGCTGCTGTGGCCACTGCAGCTACACTGATACTCGAGATCACTCCAACGACAACAGTAAGTTTTCGCTGCCCGTTTTTGTCTAATGGTCTTTCGAAGCTCAAAACGTTTTTTGTTATTGTTTCAGTGGTGAAGAAGGCAAAGGCGAGGTAAGGAATGCACTACAGTTGCTGAGATCTGTAGTCGAAACTCGTACGCAAACATTTCCTCCAACAATCGTCCAGAACCGTCGTCTTACGGTTGCTCAGCTCAGCTGGCACCGGTTTCTTTTATACCACAACAAGAAGAAGAGCTCTGCCAAAACTTTCATTGATGAAGTATGATCCGATAGGTAAGGCTAGAGCAGTCTTCAACCAAAGGTCCCCTATCTCATTGCCAATCTTTGTTACACTCTGATAGTTAACAAGCACGTCCTCTTTGTGGAAGGTGAGTGAGCGGGTTTGTCAACACTGATTAGCTTGATTGGTTGCTCAGTTGTTATATGGTATAGGGAAGAAGTAACCATCTGGACACATGTAATCGCTGTCAATGCAGCGCTATTTATTGGTCATTCGGACTACAATACAATTTTTATATTCTACTTCTGTACCATCCGAATCAGCTGTCTGGGCTACTGCTGTATCGTCTGATGAACTTAGCATCTATGCTATGGTGCTCTGTCTACGAAAGATTCATAACGGCAGGATTCCATGATCGCCGAACATAACCTTCTCGAAACGATCACGCTACAAGCGCGATGTCCCACCAGACACGCCCTTCATAATTACCAGCGCTCCCTTTGCAGTTATATCACATCGCTCCACGGCTTCTCGCAGCTGCTCGAAACAATCCAACGCTCTCACTTTCTCCCCTTCTGTTGTAAACTGCTCCAAGTCTCTCAAAAATTCTCGAACTTCTTTCTTTCTCTCCTGGTTCAGCGAATTAAATGTATTCACTAATCGCTTCGCCATCCACACTGCATGGGTGAAACTCTGCCGCCGGCCCATAACCCAACCACGCTCTTCATCCCACAATTTAAAATCAACCGTGCCCACCGAGCGTGGAACTTCCTTGGCATCTGGATGACGTACAATCCATTCATGCAAGGCGTTTGCAGCCGTTATCATATAAGGTATAGTGTCACGGAAAATGGGCCGTAGCAAGGGAAAGAGAGATGTTGGGATAGCATCGTTCGCAAGCACAGTATGCTGGGCGGGGGCATACTTGAATTGGATAGGCTCCTGCGTCGTCTCCGAAGGCTCAATTACATCAAGAGGACGGTCAGGATGGCCACGGGATGGTAGAAAGCCCGCTGCCCTTTCAATGTAGTCAGCGACGGACGGGGCTGTTGTTTTTATGATCGTTCCTGGTATCGGATCTCTGCAGGAATCGAGTTAAGGATACGCAAACTCATTTGAGTCAGGCCAAACTAACCGGAGCAGATGCGCATATAAGGGTCCGGCCAGTGCACAATCGGCCAATGTCGCCCTCCCTCCCAAGATGTAGTCATTCTTTCCAATATGTGCCTTGAGGTCCAAAAGAAGCCGTTGAAATTGCCTCTCAATCGTCGGAATTGTTGTAGGTGTTACGCCCAGGATGGGTAACAATCCCGAGAAGCGTCCTGATAACTATGTAGCAAAGCGTATCGGTACCTTCTGCAAAATCATTCCAAGCTGCGACTACAATCAGACTGAATGATACCTTCCGCCCAACGGCGCATATTTCTTCCTCAGTCCCGCGAAGCCCGGACGTTCTCCCAAACTCCCACTTGAGGAACTTTCTTTGTTCGGGGAAGCTCCAACGATAGTGCATGGCACACATGATCGCCCACTCATCCGCCCAAAGCTCCAACAAATCTGTCACGAAACGGTGCTTGGGCCGATCTAAAGGAGGACGCATCCACACTCCGCCGCAATTTTCTTCCAAAAGATCTGTGATGCATTTTGTATCGCCCCACACATGTCTACCGTCGGGCGATATCAGTACTGGTATCATCGCTATGCCAGTACGAGGGAGTATGACTTGCGCATACACCTTGGCTGTGGGGAGCACCTCTTGAAATGGAAGCCCTTTGTGGATAAGATAGGAGCGAAGTTTTGCTGTGAAGAGGGAGACATGACTTCCAACGAGGGTGTAGTATGCGCTGGGCGTCGAAGGAACAGGTGAAATATGCGGTGGGAGAGGTGCTGCTTGCATCTTTTGCATTTGTAGGTAAGCGCTTAGAAGGGAGACGTGAACCGAAACTTGGTTTTGCGTGAGGTCATGACATTTACCTGAACGCGTTTCTTGGGGTTCAACCTTCCGACCAAAAAACTATGGCATCTCCCGCACAAATGGATAGCGAATCATCTATAACACCAGCATTATCGCCCATATGGGATCCAAGCGAACAACCGAGACCAGTGCAGCTACTTGGCCGTAGTGAGGATACCGACATTATCTTAACTGAGCAGATGGCAGAACAGGTGGAACAGTCTTGCTTTTAGTGGGCGACGACGACGTCAGGGAGCTAGTTGCTAACTTTACTCAACAGATCCGTCCGCATCTTCCTCCAATCCTTCGTGAATCGACGAAATGGGAGCTTCTATATGCCACAGACCAACACGGGATTAGTCTCGCGACGCTCTTTCGATTGGTAACGGGGCCGGCACTATTGGTGGTGGAAGACACACACGGGAGGATAATGGGCGCATTCGCAAGCGAAACACTAGGAATGAGGAAGGGTTATTATGGGAATGGCTCTTCGTAAGTTCATGCGTGCGTACCCCCCCTGATGGAATAATCAATTCATGTGTTTCGCATACCAAGATTTCTCTGGAGGTTGAATGAGCGAGGCAGCGTTACCGTATATCTGTCTACCGGCAAGAACGATTACTACATTCTCAGCGAAACAGGTGCTAGTGTTGCTTTCGGTGGAGGGTGAGTACCTCCTTTAGTAGCTTGTAAGCTCTTTTAATGCAGCTGATCTTGGCTCTGCAGGACTGGGGCTTTTGGTCTGTGGCTTGATGATCAACTCCAACGGGGACATACCTCGACATGTACAACGTACGACAATGAGCCCCTTACGGGTACAGCTTATGGCTCAGATTTCGAGTGTGTGGGGGTGCAAGTTTGGGGTTTCCAGTGGTGACCCTGTTTGCTTGACTCTTTGCGTTCCAGTGGCCAACATAGAATAGATGTAGATATCTTTAAATGTCAACAATATACCCATGTGCAGAAGATAGCGGTTGTCCACTAGTCGGTCTGTCAGCTTGGGGTTTCAACATTGGCCATCGTGGGGAGTCCCTAGTCACCGCTCATAGCAACGCGGCCTGACAAATGGACATTGAACCGTGCAAGATCGTTGAACGATGCTCTCTCGTGTCTTCAACATTCCAAAACACGCTCTGTTCACACGCACAATGTCCAGCCTCACTCACGTCAGCACTGAGAATGCTCCAAAGGCTATCGGGCCCTATTCTCAGGCTATCGTCGCCAATGGGTTTGTTTTCACAGCTGGGCAGATTCCTTTCGGTAAGGTTTTAGGCCAGTTTCCATACTGCCCCGCTTTCCTGGGCATTCCTGGAGAGAGGACGTCCATTCCATTCAGTCCATCGTGGTGCACAACGCGTTAATCTTCTACTCATCTAATGTAGATCCCAAGTCAATGGAATGCGTTGCTGGTGGCATCCAGGAGCAAACTCGTCAAGCATTGACCAATTTGAAAGCGGTTTTGGAGGCAGCCGATTCTTCTTTAGATAAGGTCGTGAAAACTACTGTTTTCCTCAAGGTAAGGTTCTCAACTAGTATGGGACAGTTTGGAGCAGTGCTGACTAGTGTCGTTCGTGAGCCCTTGCTTGACCCATTTTCAATTTCTCCACAAGGACATGAATGATTTTGCAAAGATGAATGAGGTTTATGCTGAGATCTTTGGCTCCGCGCGACCCGCCCGTTCTGCCGTCGAAGCTGCTCGCTTACCAAGAGATGTGTTGGTCGAAGTAGAAGCTGTTGGGCTCGTTGGTAAATAGATGAGTCAGATGATTTGATGCAGAACGTGTATTTGAGCCACTTCAATCGGTCTGTATAGTTAGCCACGGTCATAGCCGTCTTTGAGCTAAGAAAGTTTGATATTCAACTTGGAATTCGCCTGACAACTCCAACTACATGCTTTGTACGTAAAATGATGAGTTCAGAAAATCTGCAATTCCGACGTTCATCCCCAAAAAAAAAGTCCGCGAGAGACTGCGTGTCGCCTCCATCTATAGTGCCTATCTGATATTTGAAAAAGTGCTGACTTGCAAACTAGGCTCACACGCCACGCCTACCTACACCCGTCCAGTCTCCGCATTTACGCGACGATCTTCTCCTCCAAATCAATCGCATCTACCTCCCGCACCAACTCAACTGCTCGATATGCCATATCATCGTAGAATGCTTTATCTGTTCGAGCAAGCTCGATGCTTCGCATCTGATTTTCTCTCTTCCGTTGATTTTCTGTTAGAATCCTTTGGAACTGGTTTTGGAACTCCCAGATGGCAAGTCGGAGGACACGTCGGGTGCCTTTTGCAACACGATCCACACTGCTTTCCACAAAACCGACTTCGGCAAAATGCTCCCGCATCTTCCTGACGACTTTGCGTTCGACGCTGTTTTTCATGTCAGAAAGAACATAGAGGAAGATACCAATACCTAGATGCATTCAATAGTGCACGATCAGTGCATTGAGTAATATGATCAACCAAGGAATCGAAGCACGTACCTGCAATAGTCAGTCCAGCAAATGCTAATCTCCCAGTGCTCGCTCCACTCATTCCAGCCCTCCACATTTGCGTCGCCATACGCTTATATCCTACTAGCCCTCCAATGATCAGTCCCAAACTTGGTACATACTCCTTGGCCAGCTCTGCCTTATCTATGTGGTCAAAGAATTCTGCGACGTCCATCGGAACAATCTTCGCAACTGACCCGTTTCCGGCCAGTGCCTTTGAACCTGGTGCGCTACCAACGTCCCCTTCGAAGGCACCGGTCACGACATCAACGTCGATAGACGGCGGTACACTCATACATGTCGCGGCCACACTTTCAATGTCCTTCAAACAGGAAATTGCCTTATCCCGTGCGAACTCTTCGCAACGCCTCACACGCAGTGCGGCGATGCTGTACACCCTGTTTCGAAGATCACGTGCGTACTGCCACACATAGAGCGGCCCATTCCATTCCACATGCTCAGTAAATGCTTCCAAGTGATCTGTAAACTGAGCTAGCTGTTGCTCTGCGTGGTGTTGAACATGAAGTCCAGTCTCGTCGATGGTTTTGTCAATATCGTCCAAAACTTGTTCTTTTATTTGTACCATTCGATCATACGCAGGGGCGCTGTCCTTCATATCTTTCATGATTTCCGTAACGGTATTGGCTGAAGCCAAGCTGTTGTATTGTGATATATCCAGGACGTCCGACAATAGGTTGTGGAGATATATCTTCGCCGGCGCAAGTTTGGAACGTGCGCGCTTTTCGAGGATGAAGGAACGAAGGGCCTCTTCCATTTTATGGAAATCTGGGACCATTGTTCCAGCAGCGTCTGCTCCTTCCGGATGATGGAGGCATTCCTTGGCGCTCACAAAGTGGACAAGATTATCTGCATCGTCGTAAGTCGCTGGGGAAATTTGCCGAATCTGCTCAAGGATATCCCTTCGGCATCTATCCTTCCTTCGGATTTGATCGAAACGGTTAACAACAATGAATATATATGCCTTCTCCTTCCCAGCTGTGGTCAAGAAATCACGTCCCTGAAAGTCCAATATTATTCAGGTGTACTAGCAGGAGCCAGTAATATTATGACTTACGGAAAGCGTGAAATGATTCTCAGCATTAACAACAAATACAATTACGTCAATCTCCTCCTGCTGCGAGAATAACGCCGTAGTTTTGATGGAGTCAATGTTCAAACCAGGCGAGTCGATTAGACTGATATCCACAACCCCGTTATGCAGCAAGCTGTGTGTCTTTGCGCGGCGGTCTCGGCAATATATCCTCAGCAACTCGTAGTCCTCCTCATTGTCTTCGACAACATGTCTTAGATTCCGGAAATCAAAGCGCTCAAATGTTGTTGGTTCCGATCGATCATATTTGAGAGGGTCACGAATTCCATGCACTTCTTCAACGCCGTCGTTCTGATCCGCATCCACCACTTCAGCAAACAAGGCCGTGCAAGGCTGCTGATCGTCCGGAACAATCTCTCGCCGAAGAATGGCATTGACAAACGTACTCTTCCCAGCGTTCAGGTCACCGGTGACAAGGACCCTCGAGCGAGTGTCCGAGATTCGCGCATTCAATCGGTCCAAGTGCTGTCTGCACTCTATTATTTTACTCTCCAAGAGCTGCGAAATAAGACTATGATCATCTGAATCAATTTTCGAGGCAGGACCTTTAAAGCTGTACGACTTTAGGTCCAGCTGGAGAACACGAAGCCCTTGTGTAACCGAGTCTGTCGGGGGCTCTGCTGCGACGGGAATGGGGGAAGCAGGAGGCTGCGAATCGTCTTCTGTTGATGATGTGCGGCGGGTAGGGGTTTTGGAACCAAACGCCTTGCGAAGAGCACCAGATGGATATCGGAGTGTATGCGATACAGTTCCTGTCGGACCGACGAGATCTCTCAAGACACCTTTTGTTCCCGCGATTAGTGTCAATAGACGAGTTCGTTTCTCCGCAAAGATAGCCTGAGAATGCTCTCCTCCATATCCCGAGTCAACACCAAATCCATTAGCTGTCGAGAAGCTTTTTGCCGAGTCCGTCTTCAGGAATTGCGGCTCGTGAGTTGCCTGCTTGGTTGTGGTAGCCTCGAGAGTATCACTGGGTGACGATTCGGGAGTAACATAGACTTGACTCATGGCTAGAAGGTTGCACTAACGCAATTCGGAGCTTCAACTCGACCGATGGCTCCCGTTTTCAACAAAGGCAATAATGTCGATATTTCTTTCTTCGCCAATCCCTTCACAAAAGCGGTGAAATAACAGTTGGTTTGTGAACCAGAGGCTTTAGATCCCTATCCAAATGCTAGTAAATTGGTTGTCGCTGTGCAGCTGCCCAAAAACAAAATTCACACGCCGCCATGACTTCTTTTCCCTTTGGTAGGTAATGGCAAAGTTTTGAAGCATTTTGGCACAGTCATAATATTTATTGTCACGTGTATGATTACGTATGACTATGAAGCCTCAACAGCGATGGAGGAGTTTGAAAGCGAACCTAATGCGGCAATCGCTCATCACATTGGGGTGGTCGTTTTCTGGTTGCAGACATTAGCACCATTTGTCAAGTGCCAGTTCGACAAGAGGGGGCCAAACATCTGCCTTAAGCGCTTGCGCAGGAGTGTCGACATTATGATTCAGAATTGTAGATGCTCCTGATGCAAATACCCCATCGAGATTGTGTTGTTTGGCACTCCATTTTTAAGTGCATAAACAGTCCCTCCCTTGGACCCGCGCGGATTAGAGTGCCCTGTATACATGCTGAACGTATCGTGCGTTTTCACATTCAATCAGGCTCTTAAAAGAGAGGCGACCGAGCACCGCGATAGTGAACTGTGTATGTCAAAAGTCAGGGTTGCACTGGCACAAAACTATGGGAATATAGGCTCCACTCTTCACATTTGCATTTAGGTTTCTTGTACGATTGGGCAATTGTCACACACTCTTCTGTTCGTGTGGACACTCTTGAATTCATATCTCCACATCCTCTGACACAGCGTCTTGAATTCGACAGAAACAAAACCGTGCGAGCGTTGAATTCATTGTCTTTGCATTATTGGCATCCCAACGTACAGGACTGCTAAACTCTTTAGATCGTTCAAACTTTGTTCAAGCAGTGCCGTTGCGCTTGCACCCGACCGAGGCGGACGGCAACCGCATCCTGAAAGCTGTGGCCGAAGGGGATGTCATCACCCAATGGTGGTTGCCTGCGTTTACAACTCACAACTCACTACAAGGCACACAGCAAGATCCTTTTTTTTGAAAAGTAATTGTGAATTGTATAAACAGGATGATTATGTTTGTGGATAAGTAAAAAAAGCGTGCTTCTATAATTTACGGCGCAGGAATCGGTAGTTTTGCAAGCACGAGTCCATTATATGGATTGTCACTCTTTGACGATGGATGGTCATGTTCCTCTTTCTGTCCCAACATGCGACACCTACCCTTCCTCCTAGCCAGGGTAATGGTGACAACGAAGCAATGTTACTGAAACTTGTAGCAGACATGCGTCGTATGTTCATAAACCGGGCGATCTGGATGGTCTACGTACGGAACTCATCCCGTTGCAAGCATGGTTCTACCGCTGGTCTATGTTGGGTACAGAGCTATCCAGCGGGTTTTCTCCACGCATTCCATCTTATGCTTCGCTTATCCATCCCGATCCCGTTCCTTGAACGCCGTATTGTTCGCATCACTTTCCCAATATGTGCAATGGGAACCATTGTTGGCCGGCCGTGAGCTAAACGATTCATGGGTTGAGTTAAACGGATAAATACTTGCTGCAAAAATACGTACCACACTGGAAAGGGAACTGAATAATAATTGGTGCAGTAATTAGCTAGAACAATCTTTTTCACAGGAATACGACTCAAACGCATACCTTGCATTTTATAAGTTTGTTGATCAGCTTCATGCATTCCTCTTTTGTCAATGGATCACCAAACATGATGGCCGAGCTGGGGATAAGGAGTTGTAGACATCAGACCGAAAGCAGCTGCCACCAGTAGATGCGGGTCCTACCGGCAAGCCTTGGAATTCAGTATTTCCAAGATCCCTCTCGGGCATTTGCTTCCCAATCCTCCACGTTCCG
The DNA here is from genome assembly GCA_006535965.1 of Spizellomyces sp. 'palustris'. Taxonomy (NCBI): domain Eukaryota; kingdom Fungi; phylum Chytridiomycota; class Chytridiomycetes; order Spizellomycetales; family Spizellomycetaceae; genus Spizellomyces; species Spizellomyces sp. 'palustris'. The sequence continues at coordinate 209,394 of QEAR01000026.1, read as the reverse complement.
CTCCTTCCTCAAGCCAATACAAATGCTGCCTTATCAAGTCCCTGACCACACCAGGATCAATGACGCACCGATCCGCAATCAACCGTGGTAGGCGATCAACCTCAATACGAACAGTTGCATCAGGTTTCGCCAGCGCCTGTTCACGTTTGTCGGCGCCACCCTCGAGATCTGGACACGAGAAGAAGATGCCCCATCGTTTGTACCGAGAGTGATGGCGAAGGGCAGCTTGCGCTTCTCGCGCTTGCATAGTAGTCCGACAAGGTGGATCCAGATTCATGACATCAACTATGCATTCTCCTTCATCACCGTTTTCAGTCCCCATATTATCCTCCGATCCGCCCCCTTGATATAACTCTGCAAGCAAAGCCTCCAAACGCACCCGCTCATCCGCGGCGTGCTGGTCAATAATCACCAAAAGATCGGTATCTGATGAGGTCTGGGCCAGTCTACCGGCGATAAATTTGTTGTCCACCTGCGCTATGACCCGGAGTTGGTCTAAACTACCCTTGCTGATGTTTTCAACAATTTCTTCTGTGTGCAGTCCGTTAAACGTTTGGTTTGCCTTCTGAGCGAACGAACGTAGGTGGCTCTCGCCAGGGAGAGTGAAGGAGGGTAGCTGCCGTTCGGTGCGTTTGAAAACAGGATTATTCCATTTCTGAGATGTGGCAAATGATTAGACAATGCGTATAAAGTTAACCCTCGAGGTAGCTCACTCGAAGTGAATCATCCATCCGTAAGTTGTTTAATGTGCTGTTTGCCGTACTACTGAGGTGCCGAACTCGCAAACTTCGTTTGTCAACGCGATTGTTCTCGCTCTGCATAGAGGCGCCTTTCGCGTTCTGGCCAGGTAAAGAACGGTACCTACGAATTGCTTGATAGATTATTACCAATGATCGGAAGGGTTCCGCTCTCAGGATGGCAACATAGAAACGTACGAATTGCCAGTTCTTCTATCGATCCAGTATTTTCCGTGCGATGTTGGGTTGTTCCAGACGCTGAATTCCTCTCCCACCGAATTGCCTTCAACTTGTTCCGCTTCGAACTCCGGACGTGGAGTATTTAGCGACGCGGAGGTGCTTTGTAGCTCTTCTAATGAAAATGCTTTGGCGCTTTTGATAGGTAAGGCATGCTCAAAAGCGAGTGTTCTGTTGATCCTTTCCACCTTGGGCGAGCGCATTTCACCTGAGGACTCGTCTGACTCCATATCAGATGTCTGGCCCATTACTGACGTCCCTTCAGCAGCATCGTTAAGAAAATTATGTTCTACCAAGAATTCGGTCACGGCATCCTCGACCAATGTTAGAACTGTATCCCATTCCTGAAAACAATGGTCACTCGTTAACCGCCCAATGTTAGATAGAAGAAACACTATCTGCTTGCCTGAAACTCCACCATGCTCTTCCTGGGATCTAAAAGGAGGTCGCAGGTGTTTGGTGGACATCTCAGCTTCAAGAAGAAAATTGGGCACTTTTCCATTGTTTTCGTGCTGTACTCTGCCAGCAAACATGGTGGGATGGTGTGATTTTTAATATTGCCACCCTCTGCATGCCTGGAAGGGTCGCGACATACTCTTTTTTGTGGGCGAGGTTTTGTCTAGGGCCAAGCAGACTGATTCATCCTCTTCCTGGCAGTCCAGCCTCCGTAAGATGACCATGATGGAAAGCTCGTACCCTATTGTCTCACCTGCATACCAAAGCTGCTTTTTGCCATAGTGCTGTTGATGAGCTTATGCAAAGGGTTTGGCGCCATGAAATGCTCGTTGACATCTAACGGCAAGCATGTAAGACAATAACATGGTGCTGTAATTGGAAGACAGAATCCTACAAAGGTACTGATGATACTGAAATAGGGATAGGAGGTCAGACAGAGTGACATAGCCAGCATTTGGCTATATCCTGTACCTTGGAGGGGAAACCTTTCAAAGAAATGAAACCATCAAGAACGTATCCATATCTACTTTTGTTAATGGATATTAAATCCTACCACAGAAAACATCCCTTAATGATTCCGCAAATACTTTGTATGCAAGAGAGTATACCATGTACCTGAGAGACCGATATCCCAAAAAGCTGTCTGAAAATGGATGTAGCGCAGTTTGCCTGCGTGTAAGACTGTTTAGTCATTGGGCGCTGATCACAACCATACATTAGTCTACGCTGCATCCAACCTTGTGGGTAGCGAGCAGTTTCACATCCTTGCTTTGATCAATTAATGTGAGAGTCAGGTAAGGACGTGCCAGGGCAACACGTTCCAGAGCCCGCTTGATGCCTTCGACAGAATTTTCCTCCAGCAGCCTTTTTCGGCGAACAGGGTACTGTGGCCCATTGATGTCAAGTTCGTAACATTCATTGGACCAAAGAGCACGGGCTACCTTGTAGAACATGTCTCTGACGATAACTGTAGTTCCTCGCCTTCGTCCAACCGGTGCCGGCCCAAAATATATCCGACTTCCTCCCTAGGTGTTCATGCATCAAAATGCATCGTCCTCTTTATACACTTGTTGTTGCAAAATAGGTACCTTCAAGGTTAAAGAATAGGTTTGTAGGCAATTGCTCCTGCTAACGATTTCCAGTCGAGATATCTCTGCTATGCTTGCCAAAGCTGCATTTTGCATTTCAAGTTACTACTCAGGGTCTCGACACCCTCTGAATTCTGCGTCGATGCACCAACCTTCTCCTCGAAAGCCATAAGTGCGATCCCCATCCTCATTTCCAGCCTTCGATGTGACTTCGAATACAGTGAGCACAAAATGCGGGGCGTCTGAAGTGTGCCTAGCCTAGCAAGGCTCATACCATAGCGCTGCCCAATCAGCTTAAACCCTTCAGAATTGATCCCATGACCATTATCTGTTACTTGAATCGACGCTGTCATCGGGTCAACGAGGACTTCCACGACAGTTGCCGCACCGTCAAGGGCATTGTGAACCAGTTCGACCACGCATTGTGCCATGGTCCCAACGACCACACCCGATCGTAGCCGTCTGACAGCATCTTCTGGTAGCTTTTGGATGGACATGTTTGCTCAGACCTCTGAGAATAGCTGTTATTAAAGAGGGCCACTATAGGCCATGAACAGAGGTAGCCACATAAAGCAGAGTAATAACGTGGGTTGACCCGACTATCTGCTCCGGAAATCCGGAATCAAGGCCCTGGGAAGGTGATGGTGGAAAGAGTGAACTTACTGTCCCAAGATCCATGGTCGCCATAGCAATGGATATGGCACAGTCGTCTTGCTGTCTCCTGCAGCGACTCCCACAGACGTTTCTCCACTTTTCAAAGTCCTCTACAATGGGGCTCTTTATGCGGGCTGTTGCCAAGGACAGGGCAAGAAGGTATAGTACGATGCATCTGATCTATGAGTTCTACACGCTCTCCCTATAGGCTGTATCCTCATAGATTTGCGACAGTTGGACAGTTATAATAGCGACAACCCCTGTCATGATCTACCTCACCTATGCAATGTATAAGAGAGGTAAGAATACCAACTATGAGAATGGAGCGGATAGTTTCTGATAACTGAACGTTTTGCTGCTGTACCTTTGCAGTTGTATTGGGCCAAGGGCCAGCACCTCGACCTATGGTAGATCATGACAGCAGGGAGGACCTAGGGGTGGGCGTGGAACGACGATAGGCATAGTGTATTAATGATCGGGATATATGATTCTTGGACAGTCTACTGAATGTGATGACATGGAACAAACCGCAGCATCCCCATTATTTGCAACTCTTGCAACTTGCTTCACTATCTTGGATACGTACTGTGTGGCTTAGCCTAGGACTAATGGTTGCCTGCATGGACCCGTCTCCCAATATTGATGCGCAAAACAAACACACAATGCCAACGTCAGTCGAAAGTAAAATACCGTCGGCTACTCACCAGACGGAAGACCCGCCTGTGGCTGGGCCTGGGACATCGATATCAGTCTCGCCAGAGTCCAGTACTCCGACCGTTCTCCGCATTAAGCGGAAGCGAAATGCAGATCCAATCGATGCGCTAAGTCAGTTGAGACTGGCACTTCCACTTGGATGCCACTAATACGAGTCCTTTAGTCATTGCAAACGAGGAGGCTGAGCGGCAGGGCAAGAAGGCGAGGATGGGGAGTGAGGGTAGGACGAATCTACTCGTCTTAAAGCAACTCAAACTTACGGGTCCACTTTGCCAAAAGATATCTCCAGAATCTTCACACTTGCAGATACCGTTGAGAACAAAGACATTGAAGACGCGGGCCGATTGCGAGTGAGTCTACTTGCCTCATCCGACTTGGATGTTTTAGGGTGTGGTACCCCGACTTACACCGATAACTAGGTTACATTGGATCGCTTGCGAGCGTCACGTAGCGGTAAACAGTCATTAAAAGCAATGCCACAGTGGGACAGGAGTCCTGAGGGACGTAGAAAAGATCTGGTTGGAAACCAAAGTGTAGGTCCACCCGTGGCTATGATTGACAAGTCGCTCATACTCTGCCTACTTCCAGGCAAAAAACAAAGCCGCTCGGTTCAAGGTTCTTAGAAATCGGCGTCAGTTTTCGGATGATGTGCTCCCATATAATGTATGCTCTCCGTGATCTCCTATACATGTAGCGGTACGCTAACCGACGGGCATAGTTACTGGATGTTGCAGAGGAAGGAGAGCATGACTCTACCGCGTCGTATATACAAAAAGACCCTCCACTCTCTGACAATGATATTATGTCTGAATTAATGCCGATGGTGCGAGAATATCTCCGAGGTAAGACGTCCAGTGCCGGTGCCCCAGTTCCACTGCCCTTATCCTTCTTCAGTAACCGAGGGTAACGAGAAAGCAAAAGAGGATGAGTATGTTTGGGACCTCTATTACCTCGACAATTCCGCTAAGCCTGCGCCGAATGCCAAGGTTGCTGAGTTGTAAGTAACTCGACCTGAGGTACTATATCGTAGATCAAAATTGATTGGTACCCGATAGAACCTGGGAGCAGGACGATGATGTTTTTGTAGCGGACGATGACGCTTCGTCTGATTATCTTGACGATGACGAGGACTCTAATGCTGAAGATTATTGGGCGAATGATTACCCTGATGCCAACAGCGATGATGACCTAGACGATCCTTACGGTGAGTTCCATTGAATTGATATTTTGTGCTGAATTTAAACCAGAAATTTACCTGACACTGCTCTATAAGATCCGTATGAATGAAGCATCGAGCTTATTTTCATGCGAGAGTTTAGCAATGTATGAGCCTTTCCCTCTGCAGACGCGCTGGTGCGCCAAAGGTGTCAAAAATGATCTCCTGGGTCGATATATCAAGCGAGATGGGGAACAGTATCATGTAGCATATCTCACTAGAACTGCCGGATGTTGCTGGTGTTCCTATGGCATTCAGCTCATGTACCGAAAAGATGTACATAGTTTCGTACCCTAGTTCTGTAGTTCGACTAGACTGATGCAGATTCGTGAAACGGACATGTCTCTGAGTTATGGTATTGTAATTTTTGACTAGTTCAATCACTACAGTATAAACAAGCCGTGAGAAATAACGGTCAAAGTTTGGGCATTTTATTTGTTTAATTCCAAAGGGCCTGGCAGATGGGCACTCGTTTTCCAACGCTGAACTTGACGCGATCAGTGCCTGCTTAGGTCATCATCCGTCACGTCCATTACAACGTGCTGGTTCGTGTCTGTGTTGTGTGGTGCGCTGAAAAACTTGTCCATCATGGCAACCATAGACGACGGTACGTGCTAGCTTAGAAATTTGTTACCCAGCTGCAATCTTACCTTGCACGCCTGTCCCCCAGATGTTCCCCCCCTTGAGGACATGACCCAAGAGATCGAGCGGCTACATGCCATTCGTGGCATAAAGAGTAAGCGCGCACTTCGGATGCAGCACGTTTAAGTATCTGAGCGTTCTTTCCAGATGTCAAAGCTAACCAAGTCAACAGTACTGGTACAACTTCAGTTCGTGGAAAAGACCAGGTGATGATGAACCACCAAGCACAGGTAACATCCAAGTACACCATTTGGCACTTTGTGGATGAGGCTAAGTTCATATAGATAGAGTGCATACAGCGGACTAAAGAAGGGGTTTTTGAATGGGGGAAACTCAGCCAGAAAAACGTCAGTGGTAGCAACTAAATCAACAACACCGGCCACGGATATTCCCCTCATCAAACCGAAGCAGTCACCAACGGATAACCTCCGCATTGACGAAGTGCAAGCAGCCATGAGATCGCAGATGTCGTTATTGGACAGGCAGGGTAATCTTAGATTGCCACAGTTGCTACTGTGAAGTGTGTTCTCATCATTAGAGTAATTTCCTCTTCAGAGTGGCTAACACCGGAATTTCTCGAAAAAATCGAACGAAATCCAGTTCTCACTCGTGCACTCACCGACCCTGTATTCCAGAAAGCTGCTACAGAATTATCACGCGACCCGCAGGCCGCATTCAAGAAGTATGCGGCAACACGGCCGGATCTTATGGCTGCTCTCCGGGAATTTGCCGGTCTTCTAGGAGATGCCTTGGGGGGTTTGGCTGACCAGCAGGAAGGACAGAAAGTTAAGGAGAGCGGAAAGGAAGGCGCCTCGGGTTTCCAGATTCCAGATGAATTGCCTAACCATGAGAAGGAGCTTGTGAAGCGGGTTATGGCGGACCCGGAGGTGCAAGAAGCTTTACGAGATCCGAAAATACAAAAGATTTTGATGGAAGCGCAAAAGGATCCACCCTCTCTTGCCAAGTAAGCTTGCTCATTTCGCAAGTGAACCAAGTGAATGCATACTCATGGTTCTTTCCCCTACAGAGCGTTGAACACAGCGAATAAAGACGTTCAGGGCAAACTAGGCTGTCTATTAAAATGCGGACTGTTACAAATTCAGCACTGATGATGGATCTCCCATCTTCATTTCGTGGTTATTGATCTATGTCTTGCACGCAATGTACTTACAGTAACCTTGTAATCTAGTTTATGGATGGTGCTCACATCGGTAATAACACGACCAGGAAATACAACGATAGCAAAAATGTAGGAACATCCAAACCAGGTCGTTCCCTCATGGTAACAGTCCACCCAACAGTTCGATGACGGAGGATATGGAAGGTTGATCATGCATCCTGAGTGAACCAGGGTGGCATTGTGGTTTCTTCCGTACGAGAAGCGGTTGAAAAAACGCAGATGGCAGTATTTCATAAATATTGCTATATACAAAATCCATCGTACGTGCCGACTGCTTGATAGGATATGCACTGCTGCTCTCCTCGAAACACCAACACGTAATCGTTCTCACCTCCAAGAAAATAACCATGATCTTCCTCCCGCCATGATACAGGTGCATCCCGAAATCCCCACACCAATATTGCAGCCCACGGCAAACCCTCCGTTTTCATGCAGTCTTTGACACGATCCTTTATTCGTAGGATTTGATGAGTAGTGAGGTATCCTGTCCATCGTACAGAGACAATAGTATCCGGTTTGGATGACTCGGGGGCGGAATAGACGGAGAAAAATGGGTCCACCTTGTTGCCAGCCTTTATTCTAGCTGCTCCACACGCAAGGAGCCCAAGCCATTCAAATAGGTTAAGAGCATGATCTCGCCATATTTCGCCTTTCGGGTCATTCGGGTCATTGAGGAGATCCTCGAATTCAATGTCCCCGATTTGTGGTACCATAATGTTTTCGTGAGTTTGGCAGACTCCGTCAATGTATAGTCGGGTTGCTTTCACGTTTGGTGGGAAACTGATCTCAGATGGCAAACGAGTCGCTGAGTGAATGATCAGGCGCGAACGTTAGAATCATGCACCCTCACACATGATGATGTCTACCTACCAGTATCGGTAAAGGACATTAAAAATTCGTAAGTATCTGTGAGGGTATGTGTAAAGCACCACTTGATCCGCTCGTAAAGCTTCCCTTTTGGCTTGAAGGCTGGCTGGTTAAGATCAATGTGTATGACTAGGGAAAGGGGCGTCAATCGTTCAATCACAAAGTCCTAAAGATGCTTGAGGCCCTCGCTTACAATATCGATTGCCTTTATCACCGAACTTGCTCGGCCGTCCAACCAGCCCAAGCGTCTCATAAGTGTCCTTTTTAACACTCATCACCAATCTTCCAGAAGGTAACAAAGCAAAAGTATCTTCTATATCGGCTTTCGCATTGCTTCTGAGGGCCGTGAAACCTCCTACGTGGTCGAAGTTGGAAATTCAAAGTTCTGCTTGGTCAAGATTCAGTGACCAATGCACAAGCATACCTTTTCGAATGTAGTTATTAACAAAGTCCGGTTGAATGAAGAACGACAAGGGAACACTGGCTTTGTAGTAGAAGTATGCGTCGTCGTCTTTTCGCATTTGCTCAGTAATAGTGGAAGATTGTGAAGGGAATATAACTTGCACCTGTTCTCAAAATGTTTGAATAATGCATTTTTGCGTCGACCGAGCTACGGCGGGTTCACTCACCGCATGATTGTAAGTGTGAGTCTCACATATACCTGGTACCGGGTTGTTGTTTGTGGATAAAGCAATGTGCAGCCTGGTGGCCGGTTGTTCAAAGGTTGGGTAAACGGACATTCGACCAAGCCTGCAGAGATCTGGCGAGATCACCCTTGCAAATAAATTCTTTGATCGATGCGAGTGTAAGTCGCTCGACGCGTTCAGATTCTTGTCATTTGTTGCGCTTGGCTTTTAGCTCATCCTGAACGACCAGAGTCCCGCATTCCTCATATTGTCAGAGAGCACTGGATTGCAACAACAAAAAGGGCGGGGGTTGGGAGGTAGTGGATGGTATGTAAGCTCCATCCATCTTACGGTGAAGGGGGCAATGTCCCACGCGGTACTGATATTTCCAATGTGCAAGAAGCTCTCGTTCGGAGATGCAGTGGGTGGAGAGGCGATCTTTGTATCGCTGTTCTAATCACACTGAATGCATTGCTGGGACCCTTTGCTGCGATCACCTCGCCCAGAAAACGCATACAAGCAGTTCCAGATTGTATGTAATTTTGGACATTCTGCGGGCATCGATGGCCCGTGCAGCACGGCGTTTGCTGCTCCCAACGAGCAAAATGGAGAGTTTGGCAAAACTGCAGCGAAACATCAACTCAACAGCTGCTTACCTTATGCGACCGCGCCACACTGCTTGACTGCCAAACGCGTCAACCGAAGGGTTTCTACCTTGATCTTTTGATCGCGAGCATCCGGAAACTGTAAACGGGAAACTTATTCGCCCAAGGCCCTAACCGTAGCCTCTAACCATTCTTTCGTCTGCCTTGTTTATCCATGGTACGGTCTCGGAGCTACAGCTGAGGAAAATGACTGCGACTCTAAACTTTTGGTCTATGTGACAGGCCACGACATTCCGCAAACCCCCAACCGCAGCACCGTCAAAACGTGCCCCAAAACCAAGCAGCGACCTTACTCCAGATCAGAAACAAGAAATTCGGGAAGCATTTGATTTATTCGACACAGATGGAAGTGGGACGATTGACACAAAGGAGCTCAAAGTTGCAATGCGAGCATTGGGATTTGAACCCAAAAAGGACGAGTTGAAGAGGATGATTGCAGAAGTGGATCGAACTGGTAGCGGATCGATTGATTTCAACGACTTTTTGGAGTTGATGACCGCTAAGATGGTGCGTAGGAACACGGCCCGTAGGTGATCTCTTTCCGTCGGTTCCATACACTTATCAACATCAAAACATCAGGCCGAAAAGGACACTCGAGAAGAGATCGTGAAAGCTTTCCGTCTTTTTGATGACGATGAGACAGGCAAAATTTCTTTCAAAAATCTAAAGCGAGTCGCAAAGGAGCTGGGCGAAAATCTAACAGACGAAGAGCTTCAAGAAATGATCGATGAAGCAGACCGAGATGGTGATGGCGAAATTAATCAAGAAGAGTTTTTGAGAATTATGAAGAAAACCGTAAGTAATGACGCAAGTAACCTCTTCATCCATAAGCCTCTTAGTCTAATGGTCGTCATGTTTCGCAGAATCTATACTAGTTTATTTGTAAATAAATTTGACCCCTGTGAATAACCTAAAATGTAGCCCATACGTATGCGCCTGGAGCTACGCCCCAGCTGCTGCAAAAGCACCATTTGGAAAGGAGGGCCTTTAGCTGGTTCCGCCCGACCAATTACACTCTGCATTTTCCTTCCAAACACTCCCATCCGCGTATTCCTCCCTCTTCCAGATTGGTACCTTTCGTTTGAGTTCGTCAATGATCCACGATACGGCATCCAGTGCATCTTTCCTGTGCGGTGAAGATGCTGTTATAATGACCGACTCCTGACATATTGGCACTAGTCCAAGGCGGTGAGCAACAGCAGTACGGATGAGGGAGGGATGTAAACCGTGCGCTTGTTGTAGGATGCGGTGGAGTTGTGACAAAGCCATAGGAATATACGCTTCATATGTCAGATGGAGGACTTTCTTTGTCGTACCCTTGACTGATTCCAGTGTTTGACTCTTACTGTGAGTTGCAGACCACTACAGTACCATCGTACCTGTAAACGTGTTACGGGTCGTTCCAGAGAATGTGGCGACAGCTCCGGCTTCATCGCTTCGAACAAAATCGACGAGCGGGACAAGGTTGAGTGCGTCCGCCGTAATGTACACATAGTGCTTGGAGTCCTCTATGGTGTTCTGCTCGATATCACTAGGAGATTTGCTATCGGTCGCCGACGTCATGTTGGAAACACAAATTGACGAGAACACTACGCTGACTGTTGAAACAAATTTTGAACCACTGACAGACACCATTTTGCGACAAACACTCCAAACACTCACCTTGTGCGATAGACTCGTTCACTAGCCCACCTGTGGAATCGCCGCTTTTGGTTGCAAGCCCAGCTCTAAAAAAAAAACAAAAATCCCCCCAAGCGGGGTTGCAGTCGGCGGGAGGCTGGTATGTCCATTAACTGCTGTGCCACCGAGATCAGAATTTTAAAACACACGTCGGTCTCGTCTATATAAGCAAGCTTTCATCTGCCCTCCCCCCACAGGCAGAGAAGAGGCGCGTCTCACAACATTTCACATTCGATCCACTGGCATTCGGAGGCATTCGAGGCCCATAACCGCTGGTTATAAACAAACGGATCATTGGCGATGGCCACCAGGTACGGGGGATATGTAATATTACAAGCTGATAGGGTAGGGGCAGGTTGGAATCAACATGGGTGAATAGAGGGATATCTATCTTGTAGAAATTATTATCTAGTTTCTATCCGATCCTGATATCAGTGTGTTTTTTGGCATAGGCTTGAGCGCTTGATTCTCCTCCTGGATACGGGATCCACAACAACCGTACGCACAACTGCAGCACAGCAGATTGGTGAAATCCAGAGGCAGCAGCCTGATCAGTTGTATAATTTATTGGGAAGGGTAAGCCGTCCCGTTTGACATACATCACGCAAAACCAAAAGATTGATTGCTGTCAAGGTTCTTGTTCATTTGCGCAGCACAGAGTGGGCCACGCGAATAGCAGCAGGACATGCGATAGAAGCGATTGCCAAAAATGTACCGCAATGGGAACCTCCAGTACCTGCGAACTCGGATGAAGACGCTGTCAAGCATGCATTGGATGCAGATAGCGATGGATTGCTGAGGTTTGAGTCCTTTGACATTGGAAATGTCGTCAAGAACGGGGCACCCTTGCTGGCAAGCGCCGGGCGCGAGTTTGATATCGATCACTCTGATATGGACCCAAAGGAACGAATTGCTCTGCAAAAGAAAGAGCTGAAGAAGAGATTGGGAATGGGCACAGAATTTATGAAAGGTAGGTACTGCGACTACTGCTAGTGTACGTGTGCAGAGCGCACCGTTTTTAAGCACTCATGTGTCTGCGCAGATCTACTTGATGAGTCGGATGTGGTATCTGCAAAGTCACCAACCGATACAAGCCAATCCACGCAGCAATCGGCACAGCAATTATTAGACCTTAGTTCAAAGTCAAATCGTGGGTATGTGTGATGATTTTGCGGCTCGTGTGGAGATTGACAGGTTACTCATATGAGGCCTTTCGTAGAGGCATTGCCGATGATGACCCTTCGATGGCTGGACTCAGCCAGCGCCAGAAGGCTACATTAAAGCGAAAAATGAGAATGATGGGCAAAGACAGGGGCAGCAAGTAAGTCGTCGGTTAGGTTTAACAGGCACTGAAATTACTGGATATTTACAAGGTTGGTGCATTAGAGTTCGCATTGTGGAGGTATCAGCAACGAAGCAAAGGAAGTCAGTATCTGATGCCAAGCCCATAACTGCGTCCATCAAAATCAAACAAGAAGACGAAGAATCAATCATGAATGGGAGTCCAATGGTTACCTCCCCAAGCACGGAAACTCCACCAAACGATGACAAAGTCGTTGTGGAGGCAAAGGTGAAACAGGAGCCCACGTTTCTCGGCGCCATTCCTGAGTCAGGCGACGAATGGCCGTTCGAGGGATTGTGCGAGCAGCTTTGCTTAGACCTATTTTCCCCATGTTGGGAGACACGACATGGAGCAGCCATCGGACTGAGAGCTGTGCTCAAAGTGCACGGCTCCGGGGCAGGCAAATTAATTGGCATCCCCCTCAAGGCTAACGCTGCCCGTCATAGAGCGTGGCTGGAGGACGTGGCAATTCGACTTCTCTGCGTGCTTGCGTTGGATCGTTTTGGCGACTATGGTAACGACCAGGCGGTTGCACCAGTTCGTGAGACTGCAGCCCAGACGCTCGGTGTTGTTATGCAATGGAGTGAACAGGAGTTATGTTTAACGATGGTGAATCAGGGCCTGTTGAAGCTTCTCGAAGCAAGCGAAGAACAACCTGTCGCGAGTGGAACTGCACATGGGGGACGTGGCAAGGGTTGGCAAGTACGGCACGGTGCCTTGGTCGGACTAAAGTACTGGATGGCTGTCCGGAAAGATTTGTTAGCAAACGTGTTTGGATCACAACAGGAAGGGAAGGAAACTGCCCTGTTCCGTGCTGTGATCAACGGGTAAGGTACCTCACGGTTGGTGTATGTCGCACGGGAATCTGATGGAATGTTTAACTAGGCTCCGGGATCATGACGACGATGTCCGGGCGGTATCATCCTCGGCATTACTACCAGTTTGTGATCTCCTAGTCAAGATCCTGCCTGTCAGGACGGTCTTTTATTCCATCGTCATGACCCTATGGAACTGCCTCGAAGAGCTAGATGATTTGACGTCAGCGACTGGCTCAGTAATGGATTTACTTTCTCAACTCATGATGAAGCCCGAGATTGTGGAAATAATGAAAGCTGAATCGGCCAGTTCTTTACAGGAGTTGATCCCGCGCCTATATCCGTTTTTCCGACACGCTATCGTATCCGTTAGACAAGCAGTGCTACGCACTGTTGCAACGTTTGTTGACGTAACGTATGGAAGCAATGGTAGTTGGGTGACCATGGAACTCTTGAGGCTCGTATTTCAAAACTTCATCATCGAGGAAAGGAAGGATATTGGTGAAAGCACCGCTGAAGTCTGGAGGAAACTGATGAGGTTTATGGAAGCATATAATGCTCGGCAACCAGGACAGCTGAAAACCATTACACTATCTGTCCTACCAGCATGGTTTGCGCTTGTCATGACCCCTGTGGGTTCTCCCCTGGATCTGCGCTTCTTTTACTCCCCTGGAGCAAGTCAATCATCGAAACCACAGGGTGTCCACAGTAAAAAGCGCCGTGGAGATACCGATGGCTTCAACGTGTCACCGCATGACAAGGCTATGGCAGAACAGGATTTAACAGTCATATCGCGGGACGATGTCATCCGAGGTCGATTGGCGGGTGCTACGGCACTGGGCGGACTGGTTTGCGCGTTATTCGGCACCGACGACAGTGAGGTGGAAGAGCGCGTGCGAGAGCTGGTTACTGCCTATCTCAACAGTGGCTGGGTTGGCCATCGTGTGTTCTGCAACGTCATGTTAGACGAGTGGGCGGGTTGTTGGCAAGAGAGGAATGCAATGCAGGGTTTGAAAGTCGGGACAGAGACTGCGACTGTTTTGGACCGTGTACCACTCGCCGATACATTGTGGGGAAATATGGTGAAATCATTGGCGGAGGCGGATTCTGGCACGACACTGTTATATAGCGAGCTTGTGCATCCTCTGCTGACGGTACGAAACGAATGCGAAGGATTACTTGCAGCCAGCGTGGAATTCTGTGGGAAGGATGTCCCGGCCTTACCCGAGCTCCCTTCAAACCAGGGACAAAGACCATCTACGCCCTTTGGAAATGTATTCACTCTAACAGTCGCGGAGCATGTCGTTCAACAGATTGTACCCAAGATGATACCACCAACATGCCCCCCACGCACCGCCACTCAGATCCAAGATCGTATCCGAAGAGCTACAGCGGTCATCGACTCTTTCCGTGAGACACAGCGAAAACTGGAGGTACAGGTCCTTGCCAGCATGGCTTCAGCAGTGGTGCGCATGGGCCGTCTGCCAGCAAAGACCAACCCGATTATCCGTTCTCTCATGAACAGCGTGAAAGAAGAGGTGAACGAAGATATCCAAAGTCGTGCCGCACGCGGTGTAGCAGGGTTCCTTGAACTGAATATCAAATTGGGAAAACCGGTCGCGATCAACGAAAAAGTGATCAAGAATTTGTCCGCGTTCCTCTGCGGGGATCCAAGTGTACGAACAGACAAGGAGCAAGTGATCCAGAAAAAGGACGGGATACTTACTGTAACGTTCAATGAGACGCTGAACTCGTCATCGTTGGAGGATGTCGACGCGTCTCGCAAGACCAAAACCAATGGAGCCGCAAAGAAAGGGGGAAGAGGCAAACGCAAAAGCGTCGGGCTGGGGGTAGACTCCACAGTAACTGATACCGTCAGTGAAGCCGACACGGCAGCCTTATCGGCCACTGATGAGGTTGAGAAAAAATCACGGGCGATCACAGCTCGGGGAGCTGAATATGCGTTCCGTGAGATTTGTGAGCGGTTCGGTGCAGAGACGTTTGTACGAGTGCCCAAGCTCTGGTCGCTTGTAGCGACAAATCTCCTTGAACTCGCTAAACCGGATCAACCTATTGCATCAGTCCTAGAGAAGCATCTCACTGTGGAAGGATACGCCCTGGAGCTTGTTCACTCCCTTCATTTGCTTTCTAAATTACTACCCTACTTGCACACTACCCTTTACTCCACGGTCATCAGCGTTCTTCCCGGTGTTGCCAGCTGTTTGCGCGCCTCACTTGCCATTGTTCGCCACATGGCAGCCAGATGTATGGCCGCATTTTGTCAGGTCATAACTGCGCCGGCAATGCAAGCCCTGGTCGACCACGTCCTTCCTCTCCTTGGTGACACAAACAACCTTGCGTACCGTCAAGGCGCCGCAGAATGTGTCCATCACATTGTCCGTGGCATGGACCACAGCATCCTTCCTTATATCATCTTCCTCATAATTCCCGTCCTGGGCCGCATGTCCGATCCAGACGAGGAAGTGAGATTCGTCAGTACGAATGTCTTTGCGCAGCTGGTTAAACTTGTTCCTCTTGAAAGTGGGATCCCTGATCCAGAAGGATTCAGCGATGAGCTTATACGGCATCGTAAAGAGGAAAGAAAGTTTATTGGACAACTTATTGGGAGCGAGAAAGTGGAGGAGTTTGAACTGCCAGTGCCCATCAAGGCAGAGCTGAGAAGTTACCAAAAGGAAGGTATCAGTTGGTTGGCATTCCTCAATCGGTATGGGTTGCATGGAATCCTTTGTGATGGTGAGTGATACGCTGTTCTGCTTTGGTTTCTACTTTGCATTAACCGTTTCCCCACTAGATATGGGTCTCGGGAAAACCCTGCAGTCCATCTGCATGTTGGCATCCGATCATCATAATCGCGCAGAACGATATAAAAAGACGAGTGCGCCAGATTGTGCCCAAGCTCCGTCTTTGGTTGTCTGTCCGCCAACATTGACTGGTCATTGGTCCCATGAGATTCAGACCTATGCCGAATTTTTAAAACCAATCATATATGGAGGAAATGTCCAAGAGCGTGCAGAGTGAGTAGCGAATCCGAATACGAGTGCTTTCTGTGGATTCCACCTGAACTTGTATAACATCTCATATCCACAGGATTCGCCGCAAAATCCCCAACTACGATGTAGTCATCCTCTCTTACGAAATCCTCCGCAACGATATCGACGAGCTCTCACGCTTCCACTTCAACTACTGTATCCTCGACGAGGGCCATATCATCAAAAACCCCAAAACGAAAATTACCCAAGCCGTGAAAGCTATCCAGTCCCTCCACCGACTGATTCTCTCTGGCACACCGATCCAGAATAACGTTCTGGAGCTTTGGTCCTTGTTCGATTTCCTCATGCCAGGGTTCTTGGGCACCGAGCGACAGTTCAATGATCGGTTTGGGAAACCCATTCTTGCATCCCGTGATGCGAAGAGTTCAAGTAAGGAGCAGGAACAAGGTGCATTAGCAATGGAAGCCCTGCACAAGCAAGTCCTTCCCTTCCTCCTCCGTCGGATGAAGGAAGATGTCTTGCACGATCTTCCGCCAAAGATCATTCAGGATTACTATTGCGAGCTCAGCGATCTTCAAAAATCATTATACGAAGATTTCGCTAAGAGCCAGGCCAAGGAAGGCGCTGAAAAGATTTTGGTTGGGGAAGAGGTGGAGGAGAGCAATGTAGTCGCCAAAAAGCAAGGAGGAAAGACTGGACATGTGTTCCAGGCTCTACAATACCTGAGGAAATTGGTAAATCATCCTGCGTTGGTGGTAAACCCTTCCCATCCCCAGTGGAACAAGGTGCAGGGATGGTTGAGTTCCCGCAAAAGTCACATTCGTGATATTGAGCATGCGCCAAAGATTCAGGCCCTGGGGTATGTCGCCATG
Organism: Spizellomyces sp. 'palustris'; assembly: GCA_006535965.1. Classification (NCBI taxonomy): domain Eukaryota; kingdom Fungi; phylum Chytridiomycota; class Chytridiomycetes; order Spizellomycetales; family Spizellomycetaceae; genus Spizellomyces; species Spizellomyces sp. 'palustris'. The sequence goes on along the minus strand of QEAR01000026.1, from coordinate 192,592 downwards.
GTTCTAGCAAAATGTGTACTCATGACCATATCTCACAATTCATTTGCACATTTATAGCCAGCTCCTCCAAGACTGCGGAATAGGCGTCGATCCAGCCAGTAACCCAACCACCACCGCCGTCGCCCCGCACCGTGCCCTTATCTTCGCCCAGCTCCGCCCCATGCTAGACATGATCGAAAAAGATCTGTTCAAAGCTCTGATGCCCAGTGTCTCATACCTCCGTCTAGACGGCACAACAGACGCAAGCACCCGACACGACCTCGTCCGCAAATTCAACCAAGATGCCTCCATCGACGTCCTTCTCCTTACTACCCATGTCGGAGGGCTGGGATTGACTCTTACCGGTGCAGATACGGTCATTTTTGTCGAACATGATTGGAACCCGATGAAGGATTTGCAGGCCATGGATCGGGCTCACCGGATTGGACAGAAGAGGGTTGTGAATGTGTATCGGTTGATAACCAAGGGAACATTGGAGGAAAAGATTATGGGGTACCGTATCCTATTCTTCCTCGTTTCCTCTCTTGTCAAACATTAACGACTCACTCTATCCACTCTCACACAGGCTCCAAAAGTTCAAACTCAACATTGCCTCCTCAGTTATCAACCAAGAAAACGCCGGCCTTCGATCAATGGACACTGATCAAATCTTAGATCTCTTCTCCATCGGAGGTGCATCCGAATCCGCTAAACCCAAACAAGACAAATCCAAAAAAGCTAGCGCAAAAGACGTTTTGGAAGGTCTTGAAGAGCTGGCCGATCAGGACCAGTATGAAGATCTGGATATGGGAGGGTTTTTGAAGGGTTTGAAGTAGCTTGTAATATTGTTGATTTTCTTATTGTATTTCTTGGCTTTTTAGCTTGGTAGTGCTTCGACCTGTGTACATGTTAATGAAATTACGAATTTTGCATACTTCTTGCTCCGTTATTTTCCATCACCTACGTTGGATAAGACCTTGTCCATCCTGCACCAACAAAGGCGCCAGCGTCGCAACTTCAATCCTTCTTTTGAATCTTCACACCGGGAGGCGGTGGAAGCACTCTGCTCCCCTTAAACCCACCAAATACTCCCAGTGCCTGTACTATTCGCAGGAGAATAACGCCAGAAAAGAGTCCGCCTAACAGGATGAGGGGAAAGTACTTGTTTATGGTTGTCGCGTCCATAATTCAGCAGTGGGAGAGCGACTGGATGGCAACACAGATGGCGATGGTCTTGCTGGTGAGATCTACGGGGATAGCCTGTATAAATCACGTGATTGTATACAGCACTCTACAACACAACAGCCATGTCGGGCTCAAGGAAAACGAGTCCACAAATAATATGAAAAATTATGCAAGAAAATTCACTTCCAGCAAACAAGCAACCGAGAATATATTACACCAAATCGGTACTTTATCATCACTTAAGCAGTGGCAGCGGGTGCACGAGCAGCCTGAACCCGGGCGCGAGCCTGTCTCCTCTTGGACAGCTTTTGCACCAGCTGTTGCTCCTCCCTCTGAACCTGCTTCTCCTCCTCAACAAGAGTCAACTCAATGTGGCAGGGGTGGCTCATGTAGGCTAGAAAACATGGGTAAGTATATACCGCTCAAGCACTCTAGAAACTTTTTCACACGTGCTAAATACATACGGTTGATACGACCGTGGGCACGGTAAGTCCTACGGCGCTGCTTGGGGGCCTGGTTGACCTGAATGTGACGAACGACCAAGTTGTCGATGTTGAGACCCTTGACCTGCACAAAGGTTTAGCCAAAGTTTATCTACAATCCATGCACCGAAAGAAAGTAGCGCACCTCAGCGTTACTCTCAGCATTCTTAAGGAGACCCAACATGAACTCGCAAGATTTTTCGGGCCACCTCGCCTGAGTTACACCCCAGACCTTAGCCTGCGCCGTGCGACCAACACCACCCGAGAACCGGCGGAAGGGAACAGCCTGCTTGTGCTCCTTCACGTCGCTAAGGAACGCAACGGCCTTACGAAGCTTCATGCCGGAGATGGTCTTGGCCACTTCTCGAGTGTTCTTGAAGTGGGTGCGAAGGTAGGAGCCACGCGCCTTGGCGGCTAAAAGAGGAAGGTCGATCAATACATGACAGACCACAAGTTTCCGGGATTTCCACATGTCCAACAAATGATCCTCCATTCCAATGAGTTGACCATGGCCTACATCCTTTTATCCTCCCGCGCCGCCCCCACTCCATTCCAGCTCGCTATCCACAATTACACCGCCTCCTCCACATAGCTCCTCCAAAATCTATAATTGTCAACTCGCCCGCCGCCAACCATCCACAAAAAGTCTAAGAGCACTCACACTTGGCGGGGTTCTCGGGAACGGCAGCGTAACTATTCAGACAAGCGTTTTGTTAGTCCCACAATGAAGCAGAGGTTCAATTCCTCATGCGATGTAACATACCGGACCATGACGACTGCTACGGGACGATTATGTGCAAGGTATGTGGGGAGGTCAGCGCAATGACAAGGCCAGTAAGAAGAGGAGTTTCGATGGCGATGGATGGATGGATGGATGGATCGATGATAAGGGAAAGGGGAAAAATCGTCGAGTTGAAAGCAACGGATGGATACCAACGAGAAGGACACAAATGGTCAGTCAAAATGCTCGGCGAATCCTCTACCATTCCCCACATGGGCGCCCTGTTCTCCTCCAGAGTCCCCCCACCCGTCTGTTTACTTGTCGTATATGCACTCACCTAGTGGGAGGGGATTGCGACCACGAAGAAAATACTCGCGGATATGCTTTTGTTGGAAAGAACTCTTCCTCTGCAATTCGCCCCAAAGCCCAAAGCTCAAAGCTCCAAAGGGCAATTCGACCGAAACATGTCACGTGTTTCTATCCAATGGGCATAAAGATATTTATCCTTTTTGGGATAAATTGCATATGAACGACGACGAGAACGACTTTTTGGTGGAATGAATTGCAGCCCCTACCCATCCCGCGCAATATATATAATATATAATAGAAGAAGAGGAAAATGGGACAGACTCAGTCCCCTACCGACAACCACTACACCTCCAAGCACAGACTTTCAAACCGGCGCAATACACACAAGACAGCGTTTTCCTAATCATTTTCCTCTTGACCTTCTCCACAGCCTACCAACCATCTCTCTATAATATACATCTTGGACGATCCAAGCTTGTCCTGTAACTTGGGACGAATCTGATCGCTAGATCTAGATCCGCCAAATGCGTACAGTGGTATCCATCCCTCCGGAGATAAGTGTGTCATCCATATGTCGCAGCGATCGCACAGGCTTTGAATGGCCTTCGAGACTTTTGATGACGGATGTCGTCCGATTATAGATCTGAATTCAAGAGAATATTTGAGTTGTGTGATCTACCAATGACCTCACACGCACGATCCGTACCTGCACATCCTTGGAGCCTGCCGCTACGACTATTCTAAACATGTCATGATGCAGGTCATTTACACAACCGTCAAATCGAACTTCGTCGACAGCTTCTCCTGTGCGTAAATCCCACACCTACATACAAGAGATATTAGTACAGTTGAGACATAAAGACCATCTTGTCAGGTACCCACCTTGACCGTTTTATCTACACTACCCGAAATTACATGTGCTTGATCAAATTTCAGGGTGGTAACCGCCGCAAGATGTCCAGCCAGCTCACGGTGGCACTTGCCGGTCCTCAAATCCCACAATCGCACGACCCCGTCCCCATATCCCGCAGCAAGAGCATGATGCCAGAACTGCAAGGCACCAACATGCCCGCCAACATTATACAACTTGAATCCACGTTTCGAAATAATGCCTTGGCCGTCCTCGGCCTCCCCTAATCCGGATCGGTCATCCATGGAGGGGAAGTCTCCAATCAGTAGCCGGTCAACCTTGTCCATGTGATTTCCATCGACCCATTTTTCACTTCGCAGAACCGCAACTTCATTTCCGGTCTCGCGATCCCATTGGCGAACTGTCTTGTCGACACTCCCACTAACTAGCCACTGGTCATCGAACATCAAACAGCCGACCCCGCCAGTATGCCCTCGGAACATATGTACACAAACTTCATCAGCTTCTGGCGTATAGAAAGGGGATGAGGCAAGATTCCCAGGAGGTGCTGCTGGAAGTGGTGGCAGATTTGAAAGGTTCCATTGACGAATGCTGTGATCCCCTGATCCTGACATCAATACTTGGCCCTTCACTTGCACAGCTCGGACCCAACCTAGACGTGTCGTGGCTCAGTATCAAGCTTTAGAGAACCCCGCAATCACAACAGAAGGCTTACCAGTATGGCCCTGCAGCAAAGCCGCACATCGGTGGCTACTCAAATCCCACACCCTAACTGACCTGTCAGCGGATCCAGTTACTAAGGTTCCGTAGGGCATATCAAAGTCGAGGCATTCGACGCTATCGCTATGCCCATAGAGGGTTTTATAGCACGTGTTCGGCTGTATCTCAGGTGCCTCGTCATCCGTCTCTACATCAGCCGCAATCGAAGCTGAGCGACCTTTCAAAGTGCGAATGGTTCGCTCAAATGACATGGTCTCATCACCAATGGACGATATCCTTGCATCCAGGTCATCCAACATCTGATTGACTTTGTCTTCTTTTTCAACTACTCGTTTTAATTTGCCCGACAATTCGTGCTTTCGTCGTCCCAATTCGGTAAGGAGATCTTCAATCTGTCTCAACTCGTCAGATATTGCCGTCCGTTGTCCTTCTAGTTTTTCACTTTCGTGCAGCACCGAGTCACGTTCATTCAACAGTTCAGAAAATAGTCGGGCAATGTTATTGATGGACGCCGCATGAATCCGTGCTTTTTCTGGAAGGTGTTTGGCAGCCGGCGGGGCCCTGTATGAGGGGTTAGGAGATCGTGGAAAATCCAACTCGGTCGATTGACTCAGTCTCAAGCCAACGGAGCGAGGCGATGATGGGTTGGATGGCGTTGCCAACTTGGGGTGAAGGGCACGAAAGCCTTGATAGAATGTAATAGAGCTCTCCGTCGATAACTCTTCTGCATCTGAATCAGCTGTGTCATCAGTGCTTTCAAATACACTTGGTACTTTCAAAGTATCACTGTTGGATGTCGAGGTCGCCTCAACGAGGGTGGCTGTAGAAGAGTGTACGGAATTATCCTCAAGGGTAAGGGGAGAAATGGGACGTTCGGTCGAAAGTTCAGGAACTCGAGGCAGGCTCCTCAGGGATACTATGGAGGACCTCCGCCGAGGTTTAGAAGGAGATCGCGATCGAGACCGATGAACCGAACCCGCGTCACTTCATCACACAGGAACATGGTTAATTGTCAGGATTCACTGGCCAAATACTATGCGCTAGACGCTCACCTCCCATCGGAAAATTCAATCACACTAGACTCATCTCCCGACGTCTCGGCTTCAGAGAATTGCCGCGCAAAGGCGGATACGACTTCAGCTGGGACCGCAGCTGCTCCTTGACTAACAGCGAAAAGGTCAGGTGGTATCATACTAACGGAAGATGTTGATGATGCTGCTGTCAGAAAGGACTTCCACGGGTTCAAGCCATTTTCCAAGGTAGAATCCTTTCGCTGCAGAAATGCTGGTGCCAGGCCTCCAAAGCTCGTACGTCGAAGTCCACCGAGCGCTGGCACTGACATGTCTGAAGAGTAAAGAGGACGAACGTAAGCAACTATTTGAAAGATACCCGCTGCGCATGGCGACCATGATACAGCTCGCAAGGAACCAAGGCAAATGTGCCACAGCCTTCCCCATCGCGGGACCCCCCTCACCTTTTGCTCGTTCTGACCATTCCTTTTCCTGCTCGACTTCTCTCCACACCTTGTCTTCCCCTACTGGGACCGGAGCGGGAGCCCAGGCGTCACTCTCAAAGCGCAAGTTCATTTCCACTGCTGTAGTTGCCAGTTTTGCGGCTTTCGTGTTTTCAAAAAGGCGATGAATGAGAACAAATTACACACACGGCCAGGTTCCCCGCTCTCCGACCACTATATAAACGGAGCTTTTGACAGCCCAACCAAAGACCGAGGACCCTCGGAATGAAGGGAATACGCTGTCGTTGGCTTGAGAAAAAAGCAAGAAAGGCGACAAGCTCAAACAGTTGGACAGTTCAGACCTCATCCTTGATTTGGGAATGGATTGAACCGGCCATTGGAACCTAAACGTCACCATTTATCGAAAGCTGCTGATTCATCGGCTACTAAATCGGCGAACAACGGGGACAATTCAAAAGCCGTGACCATCAACGCTTCACGAGGAATTGGAGACAAGAGGCTGTGCAAAACCATCGACGAAGAGGATACTCGTCCTCCCCGCTTTCCTTCTTTACACCTCCGGCTAGCGTCCGAACATCCCATCGGAAGTTTTTTGACCATGACCTCCTTCTTCGTCCCGAAATCCCGCAAAGTCAAGTTTGAAGCAACCTGTCACGTCCACGACCTTACAAACCTCCCATACGTCAGCGGACTTTATTTTGTTAAATGGAAACTAAAGAACGGTGGAAACTATGAGGGACTAACCCATAAGTGAGTACGGCGAAACTGTCCATGTCCACTTTACACCAGTATAAACAAACTTTTCCCTATTCTCCCTTGCGCAGAGTGGTAGTAAAAGAGCATGTCGCCTCGTGGGACTGTACCTTCCGACTTGACCCGACAATGATCATTGGAAAGGACGGTGTCCTTCTTCCATGCGAACTGATTCTCTACATACGGCAGACGGTCAATGCGGGGAAAAGCACCGAAGACATTGGAATGGTTTCAATTAACCTTGCGGAATATGCAGCGTCTCGATCAACATCAAGGCGGTATCTGCTGCAGGAATCAAGAGTCAATTCAATCATCAAGGTGACAATTGAAATGAAGCTTATTAAGGGTGGTAAGTACAATTACCATGGCAGCTCAATCCTACGATGCTGGTCATGTGTGGCTTCGGTCTCATCAGTGTGGCTCCTCAGATCCCGTATATAAAGTTCCGGAAGTGTCAAAACGAGACCTATCCAGCGAGAGTATTAGGGGTATCTTTTCAGAGGAGGGGCGTGAGGACCACTCAATGTACTCCCTATCGAGTTTGGAAGATCCAAAGGTGACACACTCATTGCCAATGCAAACTGGATGATGTTTTTTATTAACAATATACAAGCAGAGTGCGCGGCATTCGCAGGTCCATCCCTTGTTATCCCAAGGAGACGACCCAAACGTTGATCTAGTCAATCGCCTCTTCGCCACTACTACCTCCCAAGGACACTCATAAGTACCTCATTTGTTGTCAACCAAATCGGCTGATGCGGGCGTCCATTGGACAATTCGGAATTTGTATATATATAATCTTTTTTTGGCATTTCTAGTTAACTAATACCCAACCGATATAATATAATCCATCCATAGAGGATTCCAACTGAGCAATAAATAGATGTCAGCATGAGTGGGAGAAATTGGAATTTATCTGGGCCTAGGAAAACTGGATGGATGAGTTCCGTGTATAGGAAAAGGGGTATCAGGCCCTGGAGGTATTTTCGTTCCCAAGGGGCGACTTGGAAGTGGGGACTGGACTTTCCACTGTAGAAGTCAGGACCTGCATGAGATAAGGCTCGGGACAGAACCGAAACTGCTACCACTTACTGCACCCTATGCAGCATCGCCAGGAAATGGTGTCCAAGCATCGCAAATGCAAGCAGTGTATTGGCCTTGATAACCGTTTCTGAAATACGCACAAATAAGTCCTCACCAAGCAACGACGCCTTCTCATGTAAGACCCACCTGCTGGTCTGAACAACAGCGGGAAAAGCGAATAATACCCCGTACAGGATAGAACATAGAAGATTCGTGCGTATTCCGGTGTTTTCCTCACCAGCAAACTGTAACAGCCCAACATTAAAACGAGAATAATATGCTCTCACCCAAAGAGCACGCACCTCAATGGAATCAACACCAATAAGATAGCCTTCTCATGCACATGCCACCCAAACAGAAATGAACCAAAACCACAAAGAATGAGACTATCGACAAATCGCGCTGGCGTCGGATCGGACCAGAGCTTCATCAATATGGGCTAGAATTAACAACACTTTAGCCATGTGCAGAACGGGAACGTTATAACAGGGACCACACCACTTGAGAAAGTACAGTCAAAAGCAGGGTATGCACCGGCTTGACATCGGGAAGGAAGCCGAAGACTGTGTCTCCAACAAGTCCCCTAGTCAGTGACGCGGTCTCAACGCCGGCGCTGAGGCCTATGATACGAGCAACTGCCATAGCACACAACGATCGTTCAACCATTCGTCCTCCGTCCTTCATGTCGAAAACTGCAGAACCTCTCACCATGTATCAAAACTCGATCTCCAAATGCATACAGAGCCCAGAAATTAGGGGCCCAATATGCATGGCATAATCCACGTTTGAAGGGAAACAGTCTGGATATGATCTGTAGTATGTGTGCAATGAACGGACCGAATGAGGCTATGAAGACTCCAATTGTTGCCGCGCCAACAAGTAGGAAGTTTCGGAAAGAGAAGCGGTCTGTTTGGCGTGAATGTAAGCGCCGATGCTACCAAGTCCTTGCGCAAGGCCAAGTCGTCCGTACCTGCGCGAAAGCAGTAGCTCCGTAAAAGATAGATAAAATAAGCTGGCGCTTGGTAGAGGTAAATGTGCTTGAAGTTCAAGATTGCTGCGAAGAGGATCGCGCCGATAATTGGCTGATTCTTGTATAACAAAGAATTTATAACATTCAACGCTATGACGTGTCGGAAGGAAAGCAACAAACCTGCAACATTGCAGATATCGAAAACAGCTGAATTCCATACAGAAACCCATTATATTGGAAATGGATGTGGTCCACAAACAGTAAACCCGGACTCCAAAAAATGAGCCCAAGGAATGTGAGCCTATGTCGCCTGTCTCGAACGTGTCGAACTACCCTAGTGGTGGTATCCATTTAAATGCAGATGCCGGGAGAATCCATAAGAGAATAAGACCCTCACCTCAAAGCCCCCGTAAAGAAAACCACCTCGCTCGCCATAACGCTAAGTCTTTGGAAAAGAACAGTACCAGAGCTGGCGTAATTGAGGTTATCTATTTCCAGCATCTTGGAGTCGAATAGCCGCGCTGGATGGGAAAGTATCCACTCAAACCAGGCAAAGAACGGAGGATAATCTAGGGTCCACTCTGAGGTATCCTATGTCTCGAATGTTCGAGTCACAATAGCGTTGTGGTTGCATCGAACGCCCTTACCTCGTAATACCACTTGGCAATGGGGAGGTTGTGGGTTATTGCCAGCCAATTGCGGTGAACTTCAAAGTCAGTCGAGCGGCTACAATAGCAAAGGAGCGGTTAGTTATGCTTTTGGCTTATAAGCTCTGGAGTTCAGAGGATACAGTTGGATAGCTCACTAGGACGGGATAAGGAAGAGTTTGACCAGAAGTGCAAAGAAGAAAAATGGCGCATAGTCCCGCCACGACACCCCTGCGGTGACAGGACCATCCGTCGAACTAGGTGACTTTCCGCTCGCCTTGAGTTGATGCATCGCAGATTGAGTGCCCATGGGGCGAGACGAGAACCGAGAACAGGAGCGCGTTATTAAGGTTCACAGCCACTTGCATAAGTTCCAAATATATTTAAATGACGCCGTGAGCTGGTCGTTCACATTGACTTGCTCGCTTTTTCTCGCCATTGCACTTTCAACCTCCTTCAATGTCCACCCGCGACGTCCTCGCACTCATTGCCAATGACCTGAAAGCTTCTACGTCCGACCTCCTACTCGAAACTCCCCCGCGCATTGATGCATCCAAAACATTCTCAACGCTCCACAACTACATAACTCACCACCCCGTCTCCCCACCTACCTTCCATTCTTCTGTGGATAAACTTGCAACAGAACTTGTTTCGCTTTATCGCTCTACATTTGCACCCAAAGATACCCAATCGCATAGGGGCGTGTACCGATTGGGTTCGGAGCAGATCGCGGGGGAGGATACAAAATTGCTGGTCCTGGTCGCATGGTTACAAAAGCTATTGCCCATATATGATCCGTCGCGGTTTATAGCAGATTGGTGGGAGAGTTTTATGAAGTCGGTGCTAACGACAGGGAGATGGAGACCTTTGGTAGATCGTGTAACAAGTATTACCGTCGAATTGCTGTCTTATGAGCATTGGTCATGGGCCCAGAATATCGGAAATCTGCCTGGAATTGAACAGTTTCGACGTGCGATTGTGGGGTCCTACTTGGCGGAGCGAGCTTTGGTTTGGGAGCGAGGGCAGACGAGTATCAAAGAATTTGGCCCGGGCGGCGTAACACCTATACCAATTTCCGAGCGGGCTAATAGAAAGATTGGAGCATTCTGGGACACCGTATGCGCAAACAATTTGGAACGAGTCCTGATCCAATTTGGGGTTGCAAGACCAAAGGTAATATCGTACCCCAAAGCTGAGTACCTGCGGATGACTATGGGAATGGTCTCAGTACAAGAGCCTTGAGTTTGCCTATTGCTGCCCACTTCTATCAGATTATGTCCAAGTGCTGGCAGCGTGCACCTATACCGCACGTTTGTATTTCTTCCTGAATAAGAGGTTTGACATTGCGCATACCTTGCAATAGGACTTTTTTGACTTGTTGAATGAATACTGTGTGAACAAGCAACATCGTATGCATGTTCTTGTGTTTCTGATCAAATTTGGGCGGCGTGAGGTATGTGGGGTGTCCAGCTTGGAATTGAAGATGCATGGATTGTTAACGTAATTCGCACAATTTCGACACGATACTAGGAAGCACCACTCTATTATATCCACGAAAGCAAACTGTTTCATACCATTTTGAGCAGTGCCATGGTAAATAGGCGCTGAATATCGAAACCGAATGCCCGAAGAAGACGTTTAACTTCTCTCTTCGACCATTGCGCTACAGAAAGATACCAATCCGGGAATTATATGCTCTATAGTAACGCTCCTCACCGTCCTCATGCCGTCAATTGTAGGACGATTAGTAGATATTCTGAACGATCTACTAGCCATCCTGCTGCGACTCGTATATTGGGAATCCACCTATTCGATCACTCTCAATCTCACCAGCAGACGGTCGCATCATGTCACTCACCGGCCTGAAATTGAAGAACAACAAATAGCTGTCGATACTATTCTTACAGAATATACCCACGTCGCGATTGCTGAATCCATCGAGAACTACTTCACGCTACTCTACGGCATTTTCCCCTGCAACACCGTCGAGTTTTTACGGGCGTTTTTCGAGGTGAAGAGACCAGACTTCCAATGGCGAGATCAGAGTGGAGTCTTGAACGGAACTTTCGAGCTTGCGGACGATCCATTTATCGAGATGAGGAAACAAGTTGATGAAATGGAAGATACGGACTTGAATGAGATTGTTGTCAAGAAGTTGATGGTAGGCTTCTGGCCGCATGCTTGTATGAGATTTGTTCACTTTCTGAATCAAATTCCCGATAAGGCACTTTCAGAGTCCCACCGATTACATCAAAATCTTCTCCTCTTGACATCTCAAAAGGAGCGCGAAGTGTCCAAGCTGGTTCAAAAGGACCCCTCTGACGTTATAATCGAAAGCTTAGAGCTTCGCAGCTATACTGCTCTCCAAGCTGCACATAGAAACAAAATGCCCCATCGGCGCGATGCGAACGATATTGAGCCAACTGCTGTGTCGATCCATTCCGTTGAGGAAGGGAATGAGGGAGTTATCAGGCGGTTCACTATCTTGGACCACACGGAGCATGTCGCGCCTATTCTCTCTCCTGTGCCTAAACTCAAGGATCGAGGATCGGAATCCGTATTAGATGTGAATGCGGTCAAGTCCAGCTTGCAGGGTGATGGTACTGGAACCGCATCTGCTGAGGTCAGACAACCTACTTCTACACGTGAAAGGGAAGATGCTGTTCCTGGAGTATCAGCTGAGGCTGAAGGTGGACGAATAGGGCCGCAAAGGATGGTGAAAACGGTGGCGCAGGGTGATGTGGGCGAAGCTGGCGTTGACTTGAATGTCATTATGGACATCAATCGCATATTGCGAACAGCTATAATCGGTTATAAGGTTCGCGTTGTCGTTCGCTAGCAGTTGAGGCGTGCTAAAGACAGAACTTCCTCCTCTGTAGGATTCCCTGTCAACCCTCCCAACATGCACCCCGGAACAGTCTCTCCCATCCTCCCATGTCGATATCCTCAAGCTACAGCTTCTCCTCCTTCTCAACGACATCAACTTCCAATTTTACTTACGCTATCATCACATCCAATTCATCAGGAAACTCCGGAAGGATTACATCCAGGAGGAAGTAAAAGAGGCTGACCGACAATCTGTTGTACGTTACCAAGTGTGTTGTACGTGCTTCATTCAATTTTTAACAATATATGACAAACAGTTCGAAAAGCTTAAAATCCAACATCAAGAAATAAGTCTTCTCCACGACAACCTTAACCGTCAACGCCAAGAAGCCTCGTCCATCCGCGAGCGACAGCGGAAATATGAAGAAGAGCTTTCTAGGCGATTACGTGTCGCTAAGGAGGAAGCGGTCTTGTTGAAAGCAGAGGTGGCGCGCTTGAAGGACGGGATTCGGAAAGGAGATATGGAAATGGATGAACTGCGGAAATCAGCGGGTGATGCTGATGCTAGGTGAGCGGCTTATGGACGTAAATACCATGCACGACTCGGTTTTCACCACTGCATATCCAGCATCTTCCAGCTCCAAACAGAAATAGATGTCACGGCCCCTGACCTGGAGAGACTAAAAGAATGCGAAGAGACCATTGAAGCCTTGTCAAAACGAGTTCTAGCGTGGTAACGACTCATCCCACCATCATCGTCTTTCATTTAAAAATTATCTCATATTGGGTGAATAGGGAAGGAACTGAAGCCCAAGCAGAACTCTGGTCCCGCGAAAAAGACCAACTAGTCGATCGAGTGGTGGGGTTACAAATGCAACTGGCAGATGCGGATCGGGAGGTGGAGAAATTGCAAGCTGAAATAGAGTGCGTGTGCCCATGTTGTAGTGTGCTTCTCGCTCTGTTGGATTCTGACTCCTGCTCTGGCGCAGGACCCATGTTCAGACTGCTGGTCAGGCACGCATCAAGGCTAATCAATTAGAATTGCAGATGGAAAAGCTGGAAAAAGATGCGAAGGAACTGGTATATAGAATCATCTTCATTCTACTGCGACTGGCTCTTCCTCAAGTATCGGATACGACTGTCTAGGGCTCTACAGTGCAACTCCTCCAAACTAGCAACAGTGAACGGATCAAGGCAATTGAGGCTAAGTACGAGACCATCAAACGGGTGAATCTGCAATTACAGGCACGTACGAATGCGCCTTGGCTGGGCTACAGTTGCGTGGTATTGACATCGTCGGTCACGACTCACAGGGAAGGATAGCGTCATTGTTGATGACAAGCGAACTGGGACAACCCGCGACCTTTTTGGAGCAGGAGATTGCCTTGCCTGTTACGATCGGGCGCTATGATTGAGCGTTTCTTTTCACTAGGACGCCCTCCGAATACAATGAGGCGAGGACGTACTTCCATGCGCATCATCATCTTGGTACTGAAAACATGTTTGTAATAACAAAAAGTCACAAAACTATATACATGAGTGTCAAAATCTACAGAGAAACTACTGTGCCATTCTGATAGGTCACCGTTCCATTCCCTCTCACTATCACTGGATATGAATACTCAAGCGCACTACCCGACTGCACGAAAGCCACACGAACATAGTAAGGTCTCGTTGGGTTCGAATCCGCCTTTATGGTCTTCAAGTTGAACTTGCTTTCCGCGCCTCTGTACACCTCTACGTCGTTCAAAAGGAGGGAAAAAGAGTCGTAGGGTAACCCATCGGGTATGGTTGACAAGGAGTCCATACCAAATGACCAATTCACAGTCCCGTTTGCAGCCAAGCCGGCCGGATCAATGGTAAATTCCGGCCGAGGAATCCATACCGCTTCATCTCCGTTCAAGTTCTGGAACGACGTGTCGAAGGGCGACGCTGGGCCCCACCGTGCTAAACCCTGAACAACAAGACCAAGGAGGAATCCCTGGATCAGAAGGGTGGGGCGGGTTTGAACAAAGCGTGTAAGGGGGAGAAGGATCAAGCCGAGTGTATAATGATGGAGGTGAACGTGCAGGAACAAAACCAAGGGGAGGAGGAAGTAGGCGATTATAGCCAACCCATACCCAAGGAGATATGATCCCAACACACCATGTCGCCGCAATAACCACAGTTGAAACAAGCACAATATCACCACCGCTGGCACGGCAATGACAAAGACTATCAAAGTCGTCGGTTCACGGAATGCGCGGGACGTCAGTCCGAAATTGGCTAGCGGTGCCGTTAGGATTTCCATGTGGAGGGCAAGATAAAAGGGTAGCGTACTGAACAAGAAGGTGTCGATCGGAAAGTGTGGGGGTGAGGGAATGGTATCACGTATAATGACTTTATACAAGAAGTAAGCGAATCCGAGTGTTACAAAGTATGTTCCCCACGCAGCAGCTGTCCAAGACTCGTCGTGAATCGGAATGCCAATAAAAATTACATGCCAGAACCCGGCGGAGACGAGCGCAAAGTAAAAGGCTCCTTTGGAGGGACGGACGAGGGGAAAGAGTGCAACGAGGATGATGGCGATCGGAAGGATGCCCCACGAAAAATCAGTGCAGTGGGATGAATCTGCCGGCTTGAGTCGGTACGATTTAGGAAACCGAGAGTCGAACGCGAGAGATGTTACGCCGTTGGCAGTCGTGGAAGGGTAGTCGGTAGCTTCACCCACAATTTCGACAACAGCACACCCTCCCAAATTTTTCGACACCAACCCCGCATGAATTGCACTAGGACAAATCCAGCTCTCGGCTCGATACACACCTGTACCAACCACCCACGGCCGCATGAAGCCAACCTGCGACGGTCCCAACCACCTTTTATTCTGATTATAGGTTAAATGACACAGGGAAGGACATCGGACAACGAAGGATTGGTTCGCAAAGGGTTTGCAATATACGCCATCCGCTCCACATATTTCAGCGTTCCAGGCCCATAGCTGGGTTGTGCAGTCAATGTAAGAAGGTGTACCCTGGATCGTTGTCGCTTTGTAATTGTTGAACAGAATGAGAATGGCAGCAATGATAATCCAGGACATTACGTAGAGCCAGAAAGGTAGCCAACGCCAATGAGATGGGACAATTGACATAAGGTTGGTGAGTTTGGCGCTGAGTTTGGGAAAGAGCGGGGCAGAGAGTTTTGGAAAGGGTTGGATTGTTGCAGGGCGGATTCTTGCCTTGATTTCAAGTCGGCGAGCCCAATCTCTGCTCGACACTGGTTTGGCGAGGAGTTCTTGGTCAGATGTATCATTTGCGAAATGACCACCTGTTGAAACCGGAAGTGGGAGCGCGGCCAGAGACTCATGGACCAAGTCAGCTTGGCTATCGCCAATTTCGACGCTCTCTCTTCCTCGCTCCCTCTCTCCATGCCTCTTCCGGGTGCCGTTCCCTTCCACCCCATTCACTTCCGTTATTAACGGTTCACCGGGTCGATCTTCTATCCGCGAGGAGGTCTGAGACTCGGCAACGTTCAGAGGTTTTGAAGACATATCCAACGTAGGCGTCTTCTGCGATCGTTTCCAACTAGCCTATGGAATTTGTAAAGGCGAACGCTCCAACTCCTGGTCTGCTCTCCCCCCAATGGACCGTTTCAAACTCGACAGATTTGACGCTGGCTTTTGCGGAAGGTCCCCGCGCCAGTTGCTTACGTGTTTCAAGGTAGAATTCTTACCCGCCTTAGTTCAAAAGGTTGTTCGTCATCTGTCTTCCCTCATCACAAACAGCCAACGGCATGTACAAGGCAGTATTTTTCGATATTGGTGGGGTATGCGTGCACAGCCCTTTGGAAGGCATCCGCAAGTTTGAACGGGAACGAGGCATCCCAGAAAACTATCTCAACGTTGCCATGTAAGTGATCTCATCCCCATCTCCCCACCACACGGTTGTAGGCATGGCCAGCGTAGCGTAGAGATAGATCATGTAGATTTGAGATAGCTGTACTGCCCCCGTTTAATTCTTACAACCTCGCTTCTGTCGATGGCGCTTTACAGCCAATCGCGCGGAGAAGGGGGAGCCTTTCAGAAACTCGAGCGCGGAGAGCTTCCACTGTCCGCCTTCTATCCCATCTTTGGGCAGGAATGTTCTGACCCTGGGAACAAGCAAGCATATGTGGAATATCTGAAGAGCAAAGGAAAACGTAGGTTGTACGATGGGTACCAAGCTTCATGCCATGAAGCTCACGTTGGTTCCACTTAGCGATCCCCACTATACCGGATGTAACGGTAGACGGCAAAGAACTGTTTACCTTTATGATGCAAGAAGCCTCTAAAACAGATCCCATTGTTGTCAACGCCGTCCGCAAATTGCGAGGTGATCAGCTCAACCTTTACCTTTCACCCCGTATTAGCCCTACTTGCTGACCAGCAACTGATAGAAAGCGGCCGCTTCAAGATCGCAGCTTTAACAAATAACTTTCAAATACAAGGAGCTGAAGACGAGGCAACATTTGGCAAACCCCCTCTAGAGCTGGTTCAATTGTTTCATGAATACATTGAATCTAGTGTAGTTGGACTGCGAAAGCCAGACCCGGAGATCTTTCGGTATGCGTGTACGAAGATGGGTGTTGAGCCCAAACACGCAATTCTATTGGATGATATCGGACCGTAAGTGTTGGCTTCAGATTTACTTACACGGTGGCCCTCCCCTGACGTTTTACGTTGTAGTAACCTGAAATCAGCGCGAGAGGTCGGCCTGGCAACTATCCGTGAGTCCTCTCCGCTCTGCCGGGACCGAATTTTTAACAACCCGTGCTCAAATCCCTTCTTCATTTTCGCAGGCGTCGTTGTAGGCAACTCGGTAGAAGCAATCAAAGAACTAGAGTCCCTGACCGGCATCTCCCTCCTCGATCTAGAAAAAAGTAAATACAAACTCTGAACCCTATCATCAAATAAGGCAACTCAGTAAACGCCCTTTTTGTATAAAATCACAATATAAGAACCCGTCATCACAGGATCAACCATGCTGTACATCGCCCCGAACAATGACATTCTTGAGTCATGTACGGAAATATCGTATTTGGTAGTGGATGATGCGAAGACGTTGTCCCGTCATCAGGAGATTGAGATTCCGGAATTCAAGGTTGTGGATCAAAAGATGTTGAATAAGCACATTCATGAACTCTTTCCAAAGAGTGAAAGCACCAGTTCTCATGTTAGATTTCTGTCCTAATTGTCGTGCTTTCTCCTTGAGAATGCTTTGTGGTTGATCTCCATGTCTTATTTACAGGCACAGGAGCTCTCAGACGAAGCCTACCTCCAACGCCACAAAAAGCACGAGTATCTCGAGAAAAGGATGCGAAATCGCGAAAAAGAATACGTCCGGCATCAACTCTACAAACGTCGGATGCTGGATTCTGCATCTTCCACTCCCTCGAAAGCCCCTCCTAAAGGGGCAGCGCCATTACCACGATTGAAAAGCGCCTATATTTTACAACCACCGGAGCGACTTGCAGGAAACCCACACTCCCATCAGAGCGAGGGAAGAAAGGGGACACGAAAGCCTCAGTTTAGGACAATGGGAGCGACGCAGGGACGGAGAAGCTTGCGACTGTCAATGCCATTTGGATATCCTATTCCTGTTATGAGAAAGCGGTCGTTTGAGCGGTCTGAGAGGTTATTGGGAATATTGAAGGAGCGAGGTGTGGCGGTCAGCCAGTGAGAAAAAACTGACAAACATTGCTCAGCTGGTCCTGGTGCAAGTTTAGAGTCGGTCTATAGTGTTTGATTTATTGCGACGTCAGATGACATGCACATATTGCATAATCAATAAACACAAAATGCTAGTCCATTTCCAGTATTTGCGCCGGCGACGAATGACCTAGTGCTGACGGTGGTGGGGCGAACAATGACTTCATCATGTCCTACATACGAATACGAGGATATTGGTTACGTGCATACCCCCAGCAAATGACATTGGAATCATACCTCTAAAGGATTCGACACTTTCTTTGGTCCCAATCCAAAGAATACTTCCCCAATCTTTTCCACCATATGCACCAAAAAGGAATCAAATCCGACAACAGAGCGGTATTGATTCTTTAAAGACGCAAATTGTTCCCCAGCCTTGCGTTGCACACAGAGCAACAGGAACTGGGTAAAATTGATGAGGGAGGATTTGTACAAGAAGACTTCAGGTGGGGACGCGTCGGTAGGTTTGAACGGGAGGGGAATGCCTTTAGATTCGGGGTCGTTAGTTTTGAGGTCTTTAATAAATGTTTCAAAGGTGATGTTGGCGTGATGGATTTCCTTTAGCGCTAGGGACCTACATAGAAAAGGCGAGTGTGAATACCGAGGATAAGATGGCATCTTGCAGCGATCTGGTTAGAACTTACTGTAGAACAGCCCGTGCAATAAAATAACCTCTGTCAGGAAAGTAACCTTCTCCCGACCATTCCCATATCATATGCCCAAGGGCTTTTGCACTATCAGCTGTCCCGTATATGAAGTGATACTCCGCATCATAGTACTGTTTTTCTGCCCATATCATTTTAGGGCAACGTGAGATAAAACCAATATTATCATGAATGCCTACCTTTATAGTATCGGGATCCAAATGCATGATGCATCAGTGGGTCGCCGGCGGGACACGCACTGTGCTTTCCCGACCACCTCAGGCACATTCTTACATATTGATCACATTGCTCGGTGCGTAATGGAAAGTCTTGGAAAAGATCAACCACTCTCGCTATAATAAATTCCAAACCAGAGGATATGAGACCACCCTGGCAAACTACCGGCCTTTGCCCCACTCTCGCCCCGAGCTCACCTCTAGTTTTATCATCCACTTTCAAGCCTTCAGAATCATAGATATCCATCATCCTCTGAGCAAGGTCCTCCGCACTACCTAGTTGGTCATGCTCCAACATATTTTTCGCCCCTTGATGCAGCAGTTCCAGCGCATCGTCGAACTTTTTCTGCTTGAGATACCTATACTGTCATATTCAACAATATGTCCCACAACATAAGACGCCAAAGCTGATATTACCTCTGACAGACCGAGTGGTACATTTGGTGTGCCTCGTAATAGTTTCCATCTGAGTAAACGATTATGAGTCAAAACCTTCCCGCGCTAGCCCACAAAGAAAGACATACCTTGTACTGATTTCGCAAGCTTCTTCAACACGCGCCCTACACCACCTCCTCCAGCTGTTGCAGACATTGTCGGTGTGTGTCAAGCAGTGATGATGGGGAAGGTCCCCGACAGTGCAGTTGGCCGCCGAGTGGTGACGTGTCGTTGCCATAGCAATTGAGCTCATCAACCTTTGCCTTCCTGCGATATGTTTGTTGAACTTTTATTCCAGTCGGTTACCACGACGAATAATGTGGGATGCGTAGTTTTCGCCGCTTGTCCAAGCATCTGCGTTTGATATTACATGTCAAGTTTTGGACACCCAGCAGTAACGGCGATCAGATCGACATTATGTTTAATGCCCACCGTCGAGCTCTGATTCTGAGGACGTTCCATGATCTTGAGCAAATCTGAATTGAATGGAGCATTGGCCTTGTCTACTGGGGATATGTAAACCTCTTACCATCCAGCGGTAGTGCAGGCCCTACCACATCTGATCGGATGGCCTTGCGCCTGTTGCCTCCATGTGCTGCGCTATGCTACAAGCTGTTCACCATTTATGACGAGACAGCAATCACATCGTTCCAGTAAATGGGTTTGTATGGTCTTCCTTTATGCGACTTTCCGTTATGCCAAACCATCTGGATGTAAAAACAAAGGCCAAGGGCGTGATCGCGTTGACTCATACGCGAAGGTGTTGTTGGCTGGCCATGAGGGTTCATTTCCAACCATTGGACATCACGATGCGGCTGCCTTTGCTTCGTCGGTTTGCTATACTTTGCGATAGGCGCTCTTATTCCTCTTCTACCCCTTGTCTGTCTGCAACCGCAGAAAAGACGCCAAAGGCATCCACCACCAAGAGCGATCGGGTTGGTTCATACATTGTGGTGGTTCGCCTTGTAAATTCAAGTTAATAACGCTTTTTTGAAATTAGCAACTCATTCTCAATGTTCTCAGTACATTGCCATCCCAGCGAGAGGCTAGACACTTTCTGAAACGCTTCAACCAGGTACCACAAGAAAAACAGCAGAATGCGGATATTCACTATAGGGATCTTGTCGCCGCTCCTGTTCAACGCGCAGACGAACTCTTAGCTGCTTCAAAGAGGCAGGAACATGTAGGGCTGATAAAAGTAGACGCATCACTGACGGAGGTGGAACTGAGCGCGTTTGCCGGAACATTGGTTCAGCTGCAAAAGTTGGGATTGACACCGATTGTAGTCATCGAACCAAATGCATCGGCGGATCGCACAAGGGTGATTGAGGACTTATTTCGAGTAGTCGAGGCCATTGATGGGGCTGGTGGAAAGGCAATGGCTCTCTACAGTGGAGTGTACGAAACGACGGCTGAAGGGAGCGTATCCGTCCAGTTTCGTCCAATCCAGACTGTCGTAAGTCTGAATCAGATACCCGTCCTCGCACCACTCGGGCACACTTCAGCCAGGCTCACCACGATTACCTCTCGAGATGCCTTGGTCTCCCTCTCTGGAGCTCTCGCAACGGACACCCGCTTCCGCTCTCCCGTGAAGACCATCTTTGTGAACCATCGTGGAGGGTTTGCAATTCACGGTCGACCAATCGGCTTCGTGAATTTAGAAGATGAATATGATGACCTTCGTGCAGCACTATCTAATCAACATGGCGGTGCACAACAGCAACTAGAAGACCTAGAAACTGTTCGCACTGTTTTGTCCGTTCTGCCGTCGTCTTCATCAGCTATCATCGCTTCCCCCGTGTCATCCGCAAGCTTAATCTCCAACCTTATTACCGACAAACCCCTGTCTTCCACTTCCTTCGACACAACATCCTTCAGTAGCTCTTTTTCCAAAGACACACATGGTCCCAACACCCCAACCGTCCTCCGGCAAGGTCTTCGCGTCCAGTTTCACCTATCCCTAGCAACGCTTGACTTGAAGCGACTCCAAGCACTTTTGGAAGCGTCGTTTCAAAAGTCATTGGAAGCGGACGCATTCTGGAAACGAATGGATAATGTTATGGATGGGGTCATTCTGGCTGGGGACTATGATGGCGCCGCTATTGTCACCAATGAACCGGATCCAGATGGAGTCGGGAATCCTATAGCTTATTTAGACAAGTTTTCCGTTGCCCCAACAAGTCAGGGTATTGGCGTTGCCGATATACTGTGGAAACAGCTTCGGAAGCGATACAAGGATTTATCATGGCGGAGTCGTGCGGCGAATCCAGTCAACAAATGGTAAGTCCATTTTAGCCTTTTGAATCTGTTCAGGATGCTCGTTGACTCTTAGCTTTCTCACAGGTACTTTGATCGCTCAGATGGAAACCTTAAGCTTCCTGGCCATTACTGGGTGCTATTTTGGTATGGATCACAAGGTTTGAAGAGGTTGAATTCCTACAAGGAAATGGCACGAAATATTCCTGCGTCGTTTTTGTCTCCTCAAAAGACTTGATATGAAGGCAAAAAGCAACATTTTATGTAATTGTATTGCTGTATATACTCTTCAATATTGCCCCAAATATGGTCACTCTGCATATATAAAGCATTGCTCAACGCACTCTGCAAGTGTGGGATGTTATCAAAGGCAAATCAAAAGAAAGCAGTCCATCGCATTTTTCAAGCGCATCGCTCAGGCGACCAGCGAACGCGAATCAAAATGGGGGGTTGCTTACATGGCGCGTTTTTCCCTTTGGACCTACCCCCATCTCACGCGGGCGGGCAAAGCTTCAAAGCCACTTTTCGCTGATCACCATCTCGTTCGTGATCCGGATCATCTGGCGACCGAGGAACGCGGCGGAAACGCAGAGTGTTGGTTGTTGAAATCTACTCGTTGCCTTTTTTAATTGCCAGAATGTCGACGAGGGCGACGCGTCGGGTAAAGAAAACGACGCTGGACGGTCAGTTGAGGATCGTCCCATCGGGAGAGGGACAACCGATACAGTGGCGAAATCTTATTTAACACCACATTCCCTACCAGGCGTACTCGAAACCGAAGGCAGCACAACAACGACCACACGGGAAACAACGCCTGTTGGCGGTGAAGGACCGATCGCCAACCGTACCCGCCGAGGCTCAGCGGCGAACACTACGCTCTCAGATCTCATCGGTACTCCCTCTCGTCGCGCTGCGTCCGAACCCCCCGGTGACGTCCCTGTCCGGCACTCTCTGACGGGGTCAAGGGCATCAACCAGACAGTCGAGTGTGACGCCGAGTATCTCTAGCCGAGGAGGATCCGTAGAGCCGGGGCTCGATGAAGACGAAGAGCTCGAAGACGAAGAAGCGACAGAGCTTGTCGATGCCGACATCAACACTGTTACAACCACATTTGAGTTTTTGGGGCCCCATGGGACGGGTTTAGCTGTTCTTGCCCTTCCCATAGTGACACTTGCGTTGCAACTTTTATGTGACCCAGCAAAGGGATGCCCTTCATCCAATTTTTATGAATCGCCGCTCGCGTACCTCAGTAATCGCATTAACCATGCGACATTTTTCAAGCTCGAAGCAGTGGCTGCCGTGTTTGGCTGGATGATATTTCAGGCTCTTTTGCATGGATATCTACCTGGAACATATATTCAAGGGGTTCCATTGCCAACTGGCGAACGGCTCACCTACAAAATCAACGCTTTTGGATGTATGATTGCCACGTATATTGCTGCCTACGCCGTTTTCTCCGTCAAAGGTCTTGCCCCTTTTCTGTGGGTAGCCGACAATACCCTGCCTCTCGCCACCGCTGCAACTATTTACGCCTTTATCCAATCGTTCCTCCTCTACGTTCTTTCTCACCGCATTCCACCCCATGGGCAGATTTTGCTAGCCAAGGGAGGTAACTCTGGGTACCCCATCTATGATTTCTGGATGGGGAGGGAACTCAATCCCCGTCTGTGGGGATGGTTTGACTTCAAGTATTTCTGTGAGCTGAGGCCCGGCTTGATTGGGTGGTCTGCGCTGAACGTGTGCCTTGCATGTCGACAATGGGTCAATCTGGGCGGCACTCTGACGCCTGGCATGGTGATGGTTGTGCTATTTGAAGGATATTATGTTGTAGATGCGGTGTGGCATGAGCCAGCTATTTTAACCACGATGGATATAACTACTGATGGGTTTGGGTGCGTTACACGCTTTTCTTTTCTGGTCGGAAACAAGGAACACATCAGACTAACATTCTCGTGGTATTTGTTCTTGGTCAGGTTTATGCTGACTTTTGGAGGTAAGTCAATTGCCCATTGTCTCATGTCTACTATTTAACTCAGCCTCAATCATGATTGAAGACTTAGTGTGGGTTCCTTTCAACTACACCCTACAAGCTCTCTATCTTTCCCGCTACCCAGAAAGCCTGTCTTCCGCCGCCGTAGCTGCCATCTGTCTCTTACAGCTCTTTGGAATCTATATCTTCCGTGGTGCCAATTCCGAGAAGAACCTCTTCAGGACCAACCCCGACGATCCTACTGTTCAACATTTGGAGTATATTCAGACCAAAAGAGGGACTAGGTTGCTTGTCAGTGGCTGGTGGGGTTTGGCTAGGCACATTAATTATTTTGGTGCGTATGGGGTTGGCCTCTTCTGTTCTCGTTTCACTCTTGATTATACTTATCAATCGGCATGTCATGCAGGCGACTGGCTTATGTCCTTATCTTGGTGCTTAGCAGCCGGTTGTTCTTCCCCGCTTCCCTACTTTTACTGCACCTACTTTGCAATTCTTTTAATTCACAGGGAAATTCGGGATGAGCATAAATGTAGGAACAAATATGGAGAGGATTGGGAGGAGTATTGTAGACGGGTTAAGTGGAGAATTGTGCCGTATATTTGGTAGATGGCGGATTTTTGCTTTTTACTTTGCGTTATTGTCTCTTCCTTGGTTTCTGGAGATAGTGACAAAAAAGTATTTGAATAAATTGAGATTTTTTAAAGATATCATAGTGTATCGTTGAGCTGTCTAGCCAATGAGTGAGTCCTTATGGCTGTTTGCACTTTCATCCTAGCCACATATTCAACAGGAATACTTTTACGGTAGTGAATAACGTCAAGCTGCGAGTGTCATATTGCTTACGCGCGTCTCCCTCAAAAACTCCGACACCCCAAGACCAACTTTCAAAACTGTTGGCGATCAGTAACAGCGCAGCACAGATCACACAAGCAACTCAAAATGGAACGCAACTTCCTGCTCCTCAAGCCTGACACATCCTCAAATGAACCAGCCATAGCTTACACTCTCAAACAAGCCGGGTTCAAGGTTTTCAATGTATGTGTTCAAGACCCGTGTCTTGCACAAGAGCGCAGAATGCAATATCTGACATTTCTTGTGTTGCTCATAGAGAAGGAGAACGATTCTGACACCCGAACAAGCTTCGGAATTCTATAAAGAGTGGCGGGACGATCCTGATTTTGGAGAATTCATCGAGTACATGACCAGGTACACTCCCGTGCCCGTCTGTTCCTCATCTATTTCCTGATGATCTAAAGCAAAGCCATTGCGCTCAATATGTAGCGGCCCTGTGGTGGCACTGGCTCTTCATCACTACACCGGTTTTGAAGCCCTCCGCAAACTCGTCGGTCCACTTGATCCCGCCGTGGCCAAAACAGATGAGCCCGAAAGGTATGCCTCCCGGTGCCGGCTTAATGATCACTCGTATTGATAAGTGATTTGGGATAGCCTGAGAGCGAAATATGCAACAGATGAACTCCGGAACGGGTTTCATATGAGTGAGACGAAAGAGGCTGTGGAAAAAGACTTGACGCTCTTCTTTCCGGATAGTGCGTATAACCTTTTTCTTTTCCGCGCGAATTGTTCCCGTATGATAACTTTTTTGTTTTGTGACAAAGCCCACGTAGTGTCCCTCCCAACACCTGAAGACGCCAAACTTATCCTAGAAACTACCGTTTACCCCGTTCTGTTACAAGGTCTAACACAGTTGTGCAAAGAAAAGCCAACAAATCCCACGGTAGGTTTCCCAGATTTTTGCTGCGATTGGGCGGTATTGGGAATCTTTGTTTTATTAACCTGATCCATTCTAGGCTTGGTTGGGTACATGGTTGCTAGACAATAATCCCAACAAGCCCAAAGTGGAGGAGCCCCCGGAAGTAGTCGTTTAGCTCATGTTGGGGTATTGCTTATTGTATAGGTTATGGTGCTAATTGTCATTTGCTGTTATGATTGGTGTCAGGTTTCTTTATTTCACTATACTTTCCATGACACCTTCTTACTTTATACTAGGAGATCTATCAACTATCCTTCTATCTAGTGAGGTCTAATTCTGAATGATGAGCATACTAATGTTTGCGTGTGCACTTGGGCTTGGTTGTTGGGGTGGGATAGGACCCAGGAGCTCCTTCGACGGGGGTGCCAGTGGGGGTACCGATGGGGTATTCGACTGGAGAACCAGATGGGGTGCTGGTGGGGTATCCAATGGGGGAATCAGTAGGTGTCCCGGTGGGATAAGGGACTGGACCGCCGGTTGGCATACCAGTGGGGTAACCAATGGGCCCAGTCGTCGGTGTCCCGCTAGGAGTTGGCTTCGCCTGCCCACAACCCGTCTTCAACAATTCGGCAGCGACTTTCCATGCACCAGGCGGGAAAAACGTCTCCTCCGTAATATCAATCCTACAATCTGCAGCA
The DNA here is from genome assembly GCA_006535965.1 of Spizellomyces sp. 'palustris'. Classification (NCBI taxonomy): domain Eukaryota; kingdom Fungi; phylum Chytridiomycota; class Chytridiomycetes; order Spizellomycetales; family Spizellomycetaceae; genus Spizellomyces; species Spizellomyces sp. 'palustris'. The sequence goes on along the minus strand of QEAR01000026.1, from coordinate 166,880 downwards.
GCATATGAATATTCAGCTGGTAGGTCCTTGCGCTTGCTGTACCCAACACCGGCATTCACACGCCACAATGAGACTGAATGCAAAAATGGTTGCGGAGCCAATTCGTTGTTCGCCAATCCGATGCGTTTGAGATCGTCAAAGAGCTGGGGAATATCGACGACATTTCCACCCGGGAAAGAGGAGAAGGAGAATGGCTTCGCTCCAGCTTCACCTCCTTTGACAAACACTTTGACGCCTACTTCGTCATGAATCAATCTTGCAGAGTGTGCACAGGTGGATCCGCAAAGTCCATTGGTGAGGACGACAACATCTGTAAAGATGCAAAATTAGCATTTCTCAAGATGAAAGTCTCAAAAGAGTACAACACTCACTTTCAACAGGGAAAACAGGGGTAGCGGGTGGGGGAATTCCTGTTGCATTCCAGGCACTGTGAGGCCGTTTTGGATCCGCAATTCCTCCTCCGTCGACAATTGAAACAAAGTCCGAGTACTCTGAAGTATACTTTCCAAAAGTCTCCTTGTGTGTTTTCAAAATCAGCCGGTTCAGATCTGCCGAGGTGAGACTGAGTCCAGTAGCTGGGTCAACGAAATTCGCTGGTCCAAACATGGTCAACGGGGTTGTCTCGTTCAAATCCTTTTCAAATGCAGCTGTCATGAGCTTTTTAAGGAGAGGAGTCATCCGGAATGTCGCTACATCCCGCTTAACATTTGGGAAGAGGGTCGCAACTGCGAAATATCCAAGGTCACCCCAACCGCCGCCATTGTCGGTCCAGTCAAGAATCAACCGTTTGGCACCCTGCTCCTTCAACTGCTGGATACCATTGTAAACTTCCATGATGAAAACGTAGAAACAAGCACCAGCCGGACCGCCGGTGCCAATGTTCGCGGTCGCCTCGGGATCTTTGAGCTTGCCAATACACTGGCTGTCTGGAAAGCCGTCGGAACTGTAGGTGGGCATGGCTACTACACCCGTCTCGGCATCCACCAGGAAGAATGAAGCGTACATGCCGTTCTGAACGGTTTTGGGAAACCCGTTCCCGTAGGCTCCGTCAGTTTTGTTTGGGTATACGGCTAAACCGGCAAATTGTTCCGCATTGTACTCTACTGTTTCTTGCTCAGCAACATTGATGAAATCATTATGGGTTATAGCAGCAACATCCCGTCGGGTCGGGGCCCCAGTCGGCTGTGGACGAATGCAAACATCCTGATAAAACGATGCACTGTCCGTAAACTTTGCCTTTAAAGTTGGGGCAGCAATCGCAAACCAAGGGACGTCTATCTCGGTTGTGTTTTTGCCATCAGCAGATCGAAGCGCCAACTTCCGCGTCGCCTCTGGGACAGGGAGCCGAGAGCGTGAGCTTGCAGCACCCACTCGAGTAGTAATTGATCCGTCTGCTGCGACATTCTGCCGGGATGTCACCTGGTTGAATCGCGTCTGGCTATCCTTTGACAACCCAATGAGACTGTCACCAAAGGCCTTGACCCACGCAATAGGATCTTTCCCGTCGATGGCCGTGATGGTGGAACCGACAAGGTCCTTGGGATCAACCTTGATGGCTTCTTTGATCTTAGCGGCCCAGATGGCGTCGTTGGGGGCGACGAGGGTACCGAGTTGGACAATTTGTTTCCCGTCCTTGCCTACTAAAACACGGTACGTCCATGGGTGACGGAAAGTAAATGCGGAATGGTAGCAGTAGCCTGGGTAAGTGCAAGATATGTTAGCATTTAAATAATAGCGAAAAATTAGCCGATCCCGGCCGCCAATGTCGCAAGTACTCACTCGAGTAGCCGGTATGAGCATCTCCGAGGTCCCGAAAGAGGTTGTTCAAGTCATCATGAAACTCGCGATCTGTGGGATAGGCCTTTTTGGCAAACGCATCCAAACTCTGCAAGAGGTCGATATCTTTCAAATCCCATTTGCCTCCGTCAATGGTACTCGCAATGGACGCCTGTCAAACAAACGACGTCAGCAAGGAAATAGATTTCATAGGACGTGGAACTGACATCACATACCATGTCAGTAAAGGCATATTGTCCGTCAATCGCCTTACGAAGTGTGTCCACAGTTGCAGTGCGGATTTTTTGATCGAGAGGGAAGGAATCAAGACAATCCTTGACATTTTTGTGGTCTATCCACCCGCCAGTCAATTTCATTTGAGCAGCAACCTGGGTACAGCCATCGCTGCCTACATGGACTCTTTTAATACATTGTTGCTTGTCTGCAAAAACCTTCAAACATTACCAGGTGTGGGGGCAGCATCGACGACGCCCAAGGCAGCCAAGCCGACCAATGCAGCAATACCAGCCTTGATCATTTTTGTAAAGAGGTGAGGAGGCAACCGTTCAACGGGTCAACGGGGAGAAGCCCCTACCCCCCCATCCTTTTATAATTTCCGCTAATCCAAAATCCCCGTCAAATCCTGCGTCAAATCTCCATTGTCGCACCCTCCAAACCCTCCATCGTTCGTGGACGTCACCATCCGCGCAATTACACAGATCAAGTAAAATCGAGCGATAGCGCTATGAAAAATCCATCGTGAAAAAGTCGGCCGTTTTTTGCAAATTGCCTGCAAAAGAAAAAAAAAAAACTCCACAATCTGCGCATGACTGTGCATGACTGTGCCACTGCGCGGATGTCAAAAAGCTTAAATTTACGTTTTAAAAGAAATTCTACAAATCTACATGTATGTAATCAGAAAAATGATATGCTACTTGTACCGCCCGGTGCTTGCTGGACGCGGATATGGTGTGGTCTGCCATTGGATTGTGGTGTAAGAGGGGAGCTATCTGGGCTGTCATCCCCAATAACAATTTGGCTACGGTGAACTGGAGGAAGCGCTGACTGATAGGCTAATGCACCTGGTACAAGCTCATCACCCAGCTCCTCCTCCTCTTCATGGCCGTCTTTCCAACTCGGTCGACGTCCAGGCGATTGCTCTCCCTCATAAAGTTCGGCAGCTTTGAATCGCTCAGACAGGGATTGTATCCCCTCTTCGCTCTCATCATATTCTGACCCAATGATACTCGATCCATAGGGTGACACGACAATGCGCCGTCCACTAAATGATCGCCCATCCAGGTTTCCACCGCCACTCAGGTCCAAGCTCGAAACACCACCCGGTGGTGCTCGCGGTTTGATAGACGGTGGAGGAGTAATAGGTTCGGTTCCTCGTCCTGCTAGGTCCAACGTCGTTGGACCGCCGGGTGCATGACGGGTGCGAATGCTTGGAGTATGAGGAGGTGAACCTGCACCCGCGAGACTAACGGTTGCCATGCCTCCGGGTGCAGCCAGAGTTTTGATTGACGAATGAATTGGCACTTGGCCAGCTCCGTCCAATGTCAACGACGATTTCCCACCTGATTTCAATGCAGTTTCAGGACTCAAAAATGTCCCACATGTTTACTCACACGCATGAGCACACCCACCTGGAGGGGCAATGGTTCGGATGTGAGGAGAGACAGGCACCTGCCCCGAACCATCCAAGTTCAGGGACGTCCTACCGCCTGCATAAGATAACCATTATAGCTCGAGATGATCGTCATGGTAATCACTCATCGGACGTACCAGGGGGTGCCATTGGTCTGATGGAAGGCGAAAGATCCAATTCCCCGGCCCCATCCAAGCTAACCGAAGTAATTCCCCCTGCAGGCTGCATCACTTTTATCGACCGTGTCATACTTGGCGAACCACCGCCAGTGAGGCTTAGAGATGTTTGGCCACCTTCAAACGAACAGGGGTTTACAAAAAAAAAAACCAAAAAAACAAAAGGCCACTATTTGAAAACGTTTGACAAACCTGGCGGAGCAGCCAGCTTGATTGAAGATCTGGGTACCTCGGGTGGAGCACAGTCATTGAACAAGTCCAAAGAGCTTCGTCCACCTGGACTGTGTATGGCACGACGACTCGGTACCGGGGAAGTAGGGGCGTCGGAAAATATGTTGCCCAGGCTATCACCGCCTACAAGATATTCATTGATGGTTAAGCCTTGACGGATATGCAATGCTATCTTGACCACCGAACCTGGGCCAGCAACATGTCGGCGTCCACCTGGTGAAAAGTTCTACATAATGTGATGTGAGAGAAAACATCAGGCGAGTACACAATCCATTACGCTGAGCAGGGTACGTACCATATCCATACAGTAGACATTAGAGTTTGCGAAAACAAATGGAAAAGGACGGGGAAGATGGTAGAAACAACGAGCCGTCGGGATTGGTTCGAATGTGGCAAAGTCACCATCTGAAGATTTCGATTTCGTGCTTTGACACGTTTTTACTGCATTCACGACTTTAAATTGCAGCTCGTCCATCGTTTTGGCAAATCTAGACAAGCAGATTCGTGTAAGTGACGGACGATACAAGACATGGATGCTGCATTCATGGTATGTATGGGCATATGTCTCACATATTGTCAACACTAGGATAACGGTCGCAACGAGAATGTCTGGAACCGTCAATATACTCGACGACATTTTAGGCGACGAGGATGACGAGCTTGACTTTGACTACTCTGACGCCAAACATCCAAGGACAGAGACAGCTGCATCGGAGTAAGCATTTCTCTGCAGCATGCTCTTAGGCTGCATAAAATACTGACGCGATCGTCGTTTTGCAGAAGAAGAGCGCGCAGTCAATCTCCGCAACGAAGTCACGGTGACGGGAGATCGTCCACTCGACAGCGAGATCCTCCATCGTTAGCATCAGAAAGATCTTATAAACGTAGTCGAAGTGAGAGAGACGAACTTATCGCACGACCTACTCGATTGAACGACGATGGCAGCACTCCTCGGAGGGTTGCAGATCCAGGGGACAGAGAAATGGAGCGTTCAAGAGACCGAGAAAGAGAGCGAGACAGAGAGAGGGAAAGGAACAGGGAGCGGGAGAGGAGCAGAGAGAGGGCAGACACAGACAGGCACCGGGACCGTCGCCTGAACGACAGGGGCGCCAGACAGCCGCGGGCGGACCGTGGTGTCGATCGTCCAAGGTCTCCGAGGAGGTCGCCTCCGCGTAGAGAGCAGCGTCCATCGGCGAGAACGCCAGTACGCGGTCATGAATCGACGATGAGTCATGAAAGGACAAACGGTACGGAAGCAACATCAGGAAGCACCTCGTAGTTCCTTTCTTATCCTTCTCCTGATGTCGTCTCCGTAGATGCTCCCAGACAACGTAGAGAGGCTGACATGTATCCAGAGGTACGAGATGCAGTCAGATCTACACAACCGGTTGAGAAGCGTGGTGAGTCGGCAACGTCGTCTCGTCGCACTCCACCACGGCGACCCGATCCCCGAGAAGATCATCAAGCTGTTTCACGTCCTCCGCGGGACTCAGGTAGAACCCCTGTTAGGGAATCTCATGAGATCCGGGATCGTCACCGCGATGCTCGCGACGATGCTAATGGCCGACAGCAACAGGCAGCTGGCACTCGGGACCGAGATGATGTTGCAAGGCCCGAAATTCGTCAGTCTTCTTCGCGTTCAATCGCATCGGAGAAAGATTCACATTCTGCTGACAAGCAAGTAGGTTCGTCATTGCCTCTGAGGTCCGAACGACGAGCCCCTGCGCGTGATATGGTACAGGATAAAGTCGGTCGCAATCGCCCAGCTGATCCCCAAGATCGGGAAGATAGGCCACTCGGCCCTGGAACGACGTCAGACCAGCAAAAGCCACACCAGGTCGAAGAGCTCAAAAAGGTACAGATCACGATTGCGTATTTCCAGCAACAGTTTGCCAGCATGTTTTTGGGCTGGCCGGTGTGGGTGGGACGGTGAGGAAGCGTCCTGGTTCAAAGGTTCTGGGACCGGATTGTGGGGAAAGCGAAGGTACTGGGTGGCGCTGAGGTTAAGGGCGAGCGGTCGCTGATGCGTAATCGTGCAGAGAGCCGTGGCGCCCGTACCACATCGCTATATTGAAACGGCTGAATCGCAGCAAATGCATGACCAATGACAGTTGAGCACTTCAGGGTTGGGTGGGCATGTCTGGCAGGGTCTGAGGCGTCTGAGCAGCGGTTTGAAAGCACTGCAGCATCAACTGACGATTTGCCTACGTCGAACCATCACTTCCTCGGTGGTACTTCTCTATCTAAAGGAATCGAATACACGCCAATCGTACGCACCCCAGGAGACGGCGAAGGAGGTTTCAGATGTCGCCAGTGTACCAGTTCTCGGCATGCATCCGGACCGAGCTAGAGCGCTGGGGCTACTTCAAGATCAGGCGCCACCCGCAACACCGTCGCCCAGTACGAAAGATACCGGATCCAGCAGTCTTGCCTTGCCCAAAACCACGGAGAGCGGAGAAGCTCGCGCGTCAGCAATCACCGAGCGCTTGGGTCCCAAAGTCGAACCTGCCGAGTCTGCACGGAAGCGAAAACGTGAAACCGTGGAGAGGGGCGCGGAAACAAGACCTCAGCGACCGCGAGTGGAAGGTCCACCTCCTCAAGTAAATGGTAAACGTGACGATTCTGTTCCTAATAATCTATCTCGCTCGCTACAGTACGAGAACTTTGAATCTAACTCACTCGATCAATAGAGGATGGTAGAGCCTCGAAGCCCATTCGCTACTTTGTGCTGATAAGTCCCAATTATGACATGATTAAACAGTCCCAAAATATCGTACGTTTCGTGCCGCGCATAGCTGGTTTACGCCCGCAGAGTTTGTCTGCTGACACGATACTCATATGCAGAACGCTTTTGCCACGATTCCGGCGATTTCAACAAAACTGAGTGAGGCATATCGGGTAAGTGTGTCAGCCATCTTGCATTATTGGGACGTGACTAACGCTTTTTGATACTTAAGAATTCTCGACACGTGGTGCTGTTTTTTACAGTGAAGGATAGCCGACGTTGGCAAGGTGGGGCGGTTTTAGCATTTGTTTCGGGTCTCTGAATGATTGACCGACATCTTTCTTCCCTCAGGGTATGCCAGAATGACGACCGATATTGGTGGCGTTAGTGGTCCTGGAAATGATTTTGGAGAAGGTTTCGACAAGCCTTTTGGCACAAGCTGGTCCAGAATGTGAGGATTTATTGGTTGAATACCATACCGAGTGTCATATGCTGAGTATTTGTTTCAAGTGGGGATATTCATCAAGGCAAGGTAGTCTCTATCATTAACAGCCTGGGCGAGGGAAAGTCCGTCAAGTTCAGTGACGACGGGGAGGTACGCTCTTGAGATTCCTTGTCAACTTCGTAATCTGCTTCGTGTTCATGAAATGGTGGTAGGAAATTTCCGAAGGTGCTGGCGATGATTTGTGTCGACTTCTTGATGAAGAATGCAAGTATGCTATGTCTCACAAAGCAGCGCCGCCACCGAATCCGATCCCACCTGCTAGACCACAGTGGGACAGGTTTGTTCCTCGTGGCAAAACGCCTACTGATAGGGCTCCTCCTCTGGGCGTAAAACCGCCCTCTGGAGATCGGTATGTGCCCGGAGACAGGTATGCATTGCGACAGATGTGTCTCCTTGTCTGTTAGCGTGAACAGTTATTCACACACATATCTCTTGTGATTTCTCTAGACCGACAGCAGCAACACGGGAGGCTGGACCGGAGAAAGCTACTGCGTCTGTGACCCCCGCTCCTGGACAGCCAATGATTCACCCTTCCAGGCTTGCTCAACTTGATCATTGGGATCCAGGTACGCGGAATTGACGTGCCGTGGTCTATGCCTGTTCCCAACTGTGTCTTAATCCCATTTAATGCAGCCCACGAGAAAGACCTGCCGCGGCGCATCGATGAGAATCCCCGGCAGCGACTTCCAACTCCTGCGGACGACAATCCTTACCATTATGACCCAAAAGAAGCATCCAATCGCAAGGAAATCTTGCGAGGACAGCCAGCGGGCAAGGAGGGATCTTTACGGAGAGATGTACCTGTACGCTCCGATCAACGGCCTGGTCGAGATGATGTCCGCCGGGAGCTCCCAACACGTGGGGTCGAGGGTTCGGGGCCAGTAGGAAGGCGCGAGGGAGGCGAACAATCCCGTAATAGCGAGGTTCCAATTATGAGAGGTGAACCTGCTCGCGTTGGTGACAGTGCTCGCACGCGTAGGGAGGAAACGCCACGGCGCGGAGATCCAGGTCGTGGAGATAGAGGATCTCAAAATGGCGATCAAATTCCGTCTGGGGATGCTCCCGTTCGATTGGATGAAAGACCACGACGTGATGACAATGGTGGAATAGGTGATGAACGCCGTAGTGATGAATTACGTGCAGGTAACGGCCCACGAGTGGAAGTTCGCAGAGAAGAAGGACCACGAAGAGGTGATTCTTATCGGGGCCAAGCTTTTCGTCGAGACGAGGGCAATCGTAGAGAGCGTGCGCCACTGCGAGAAGACCGTAGGGTGGATGATAATTTCAGGGCAGGGAATTTACAGCGCCGGGATGACCTGACGCGTCGAAATGAACCGATGCGCCCGGATCAGCCCTCAACGGCCAAAGATGTACCTCTTCCACGAGAAGACGACGTACGTAGACGAACTGAACCACGGCGAGAAGAAGGTTCACGAAAAGACGAACCACCACTCAGAGATGAACTGCGTAAAGACGAACCTGTACGTACACAGGACGCGCATAGAGCGGAGCCCCCGCGTGGAGACTCTTTCCGCCGAGGAGAGATTCCACGCAGGGACTCATACGCTCCGCGTCATGGTGAGGTTAGTGGATCAAGAGTGGTATCTCAAGAGCGTTCCCGTCAGGAAGGAGAACGTCCAAGGCTAGACCGCAATGACGGGTAAGAATACCCTATTGACACCTTTTGACCATTATATTGACAGTGAACATTGCAGGCCGTTAGCTCGAAGAGGTCTTGGGGAGACACATGGCAGACGCCAACAGCAGCGAATGGAGCCCTACCCTCCACCTGTAAGGTTTATTTTTGTATTGGGAATAACTAGTGCACATATTCATCTATCTTTCTTTTGCAGAGAATGCGACATCCTCGCGACGGGCCATACATCCCATCTTCGATGGGGCACGGCGTGCCCCCATATGGATACGGTCCTCCCCCTGGACACATGGTAACTTGCGGCTCTAATGATGATTTTTCGGACGTGCTTCTAACCTAGTTCTTGCATGGTTCTAGGACATGCCATATCCACCACCATCCCATCCACAACAGTCGTATCGCAATCGGCGACGCTAAAGCATGCAAAGGAGCATTGTGCACGCAAAGGCTGGTCGAGGGTCTGGGAGCGACAGGTGTTTTTGTGACATATGAATGAATAAAGGCTCAGAATGCATTGACATTTTTCTGCTTGTTTTCGTCCATTGAATCATCCTGGACATTCATAGCTATTTTGTGGATATGGTTGTTTTGTGCGTCATAGTATATATGAGAGCGGAACGCTTATGCATTATGCTCGCGTTGGGCAGCGCTTCGGTGCCGGACACCCGCGTGAGCTGCTTGATGGGGAAGAGTTGCAACCCTTTGGGGCTCTCGCGTTTTCAATCTCGCAATTTCCAATAGGGATCGCTCCATGGTCTTTATAATATCCTCCCATCCCTTCCAGCCTCCCCGTGGTGAGGTCACTGATTCTGATTTAGCTTGTCGCCTCGTGGTTCACGTAAAGAACAAGGTTGTCATTTTCCGCCACAAGCGCAGTGATTGCAACTGATGCAATTCAATCCAGCGGCAGCGGAAGTGAATTACTCTGCATCATCCAAACTCCGAGCACTAGGCAGAATCGCATTGTTTTTCCAAACGTCCCCTGATATGTCAATTTCTCCTCAGGGCCGTCGCTTGATGGAGGGGCCGTTTTGACAGCGGACCTGGAGTAAAGGATGGTGTCTTTGCGTTGACTAGAGGGCTCCCAACTGCTGTTGTCCCTCATATTGATTGGTAACCCCTGGAAATCACTTCAGTGTTGGGTCGAGGTAGATAAATACCAAGCAGGCAAGACATGAACTGAGGTGCGGTATCATAGAAAGACCATCGAAATTACACTTGGCAAGAGTCTACCTATGCCCAGCGCAATTGGAATAATATGAGATTGCGACGGAAGGACCAACCAAATCTCAGGTAAATGGAAAGGGTCTCGTCCATTTATCAACGATTGAGGGACAGGATCTATTCCTTAGTACGGACTTCATTCTGCATATATTACTCTGGAATGCCGAGTGGTGAAGTTGTGCCTACGATGCGGTCAACCCTTGATTAACGTTAACGGGGAGGTGGTATGGCTTTTGGCTGTCATGTCCTTCCCCAGCTTTTCCTTCCATGTGTCCGTCGATTGAAGACTCCATGCGCAGCTGCTGCGCGTGTACGCGATTACCACGCACGCGCTTCGCGTCCGTTCCTTCAACCTCATTGCTCCAACGTGGGTTTTCGCGGTCCCTGCATACGTAACCTTTTTCTGTAATCGATGTCCCAATGATAAGGAAAAACTAGCATAAAAAGGGCCTTCTCGCCCTGCTCCCCTCTCGACCAACCACTGCGATCATGATATCTTTGAAGACTTGCCCTCGAGCGACTTGTCTTTAGCTCAATGTTGCAGTCCACATCTGCTCACTCGCCTCATTGGTGGTTGCTTCGCGGTTCAACAGCTGAGGAGGCCGCTTCGGCTGGTGAGGTCCACAGTCAAACATGATGCTCTTTACATGCTGTTGGCTTTCAGATTATCAGCTCTCATCAAAATGACGTCTCCGTCCCAACACCTGCCGACATGTCCGAGCCAGGCACAGGATTGCAATCTTATGATGCCAAGAACGACCGAATACGCTCCTAATGAACAGGTATGTAAGTAATGGATGAGTGAATGCGTGTGAGAATGAATAGGATGAGGACGTGAGGAATGCATGTCGGCTCATGCCATCACGCAACACGTTAATATGCAAGGAATCTCGCCGTTGCAACTTTGCACCCCGAAACGACCAAGGCAGGCAAAAATAGTCGCTATGGCAGGATATATCTGCGTAATGCGCAGTATCCTGACGTGTGGAAGGATAGGGGGAATTTTGACCCTGCGTCAGGCCAAGAGCCTGACCGAGAGTTGCAATTCCCTGGTCTGAAAGGACAAAAAGGTAAGTGAAATAATGGCTGTGGTGAAATGCATGTGTAGGCAAATACTCTGGCATTGCGGAGTGGGACCTTGCTCATGCATCACGCGCGCAGACCAGACAATACACATTGGAGGTTTGTGCTAATGCCTTGGAGGCTGCCAAAACCTGCGTTCCCGAAAGATCGCGAACAGAGGTGAGTTGTGTGCGTCACTATCCTGGAGTTGCAAAGTCGGGGAAATGTGGTGCCCCTTGGCTAAACTCTGAAGAGTTATAGCCTTGGGTTGGGTGTCGAGAATTTGGAAAGAATTTCGACTATCTGCTATGTTGGCAGACGAGATATGTACCTTGTTTGTGCGCTGATGGGTATCATGCATGAGTACTTCCGTTAGTGGAAGAAACTCGAGGATTACACTCCGATATGGTGCGCAGCAGGCCAGCTTATTAGCTGGAGTGCCAAATTGAAATATTACCCACAACTTCAGATGTCATCGTACATGGAATGAACCCTGAAGGCATCGGAGACAATACAGACCCCAAATGACAATATTTTTCCTACGCAAAACACCCGATAGAAAGTGGACGTATATCTATTGTGCGGTGCTACAGAATCCTACACGCAAGGACAAAATCAAATCTATCACTCTTCCTTTCACGGAGGCTGGCTCCGTCAGTGTTCTAGTGAGACTCATACTTTTTAAAACGCCCAGTAGGCGCATACAGTCATATTTGCGAGTAGATACAGATCCTACAGACACAAAAAAATACAGAAAATGCTTAAAAGCACCACCATTCGGCACTCAGGTCGCCTTCAGCTGTCGCCTACGTAATATAGGGCATTGCTTGGTCTGTGGCTGGAGGACCTTCGTCCAAAGTCATAGCTCTTTCTAAAAGTACGCTCAAGTCCCTTCCAAACCCATCCATTTCTGCTGCTTCCTTCGAAGATTGCTCCTCTTCTTGTATTGAAGGTTCCACCCCTGAATCCCAAACTTTGGGACGATTCGCGTGGATGGATCGTACATAAAGGCGCTCGGGAACAGTTAGTCTGGATCCAGGCCATCTTCCTCGTCCCCTTTCAGGAAGAGTTGAGGAAGAAGGAATCAGCGCCAGACTGTCATTCTCAACCTCAACACTCCTCCCACGGCGCTCTGTGGGAGGTCTCAGCCCATAAGGACAATGTCGGCCCCTATGCCTTCTCAAATGAAAGATCGGGACAGGACCGCGACTTTCGAATGAAGATGATGGCATGACGACCCATGAACGTAAGCGGCCTGCATCAGGGTGCGGTGACAGCGGTCTGATAAGTGCTCTTTCTTGGGAGTCCACACTTCTTGACCGGGCCTTCCCCCTTCCTTTGACCTTCTTCTGGTCGATGAATATAATTTCGTAAGCTGTACTTCGTCGCAAGGGAATTGGTCGAGTCGTGTCACGTTTGATGTCTTCCGGTGAGGACGTGAACGAATGGATGAACACAACTGACGTTTTTGGTTCGGACGGTGAGGAGGTTGATATGGTTTCCATGGCGGGTGAATCAGATATGTGGAGGCTTTGACACTGCTCTATGAGATTTGGTAGCTCGTCTTGTGTCGATATCGACTGTTGTTGCTGCGGTTCCGTTTCATTGATGTCAAGACGACTATACTGTTGAATGAGCTGTGGAATGCCTTGATCCGGTTCGGGAGGACTTTCAGAGTGAGAGTACATGGCGAGATTGGGCAAGCGTACTGGGTTCTGATGGTTAAGTGACGATGAAGTTATGAAAATTTGGGTATCAGAAGATGAAAGTGCTAAAAATGAAAGTTGAAGCTTCCGTCAAAGTCGCTGGCTGCAGCTGTGTGGCTGTGAAGGATTACATTATTTGTCACATGATTAATCACATGTTTTGCTCATATAACCATATTGAGAATTGCCGGTAAGGCGCTGCTGGCTGAACAGCGCGTTTCATCTGAGCTTCCTTTCCCCAGAGCACAACGTTAAAGAATTCACAGTTTTTGTCCCTAGGGGAGTTTGTTGGAGAACAATTATGATGGCGACGACAAGAGTCTCGCACGATGGGCAACCTCCTTCTGCTGTGCCAAATGGCGAGGTGGGGATAGCGTCCTCTATCCAGCAACGGGCACCGTATGCCGATAACCCAACTCTTGGGTTGGTACCATTGAGCGCAACAGAGGTACGGTACCGCTCAAACAGTTGTATGAATGAGGAAAAGGTCTCTTGAACGTTTCCTTTCATTTGCAGATATTTCTTCAACGACTGACGGGATGGAGCCAGCTGGTCAAGCGCCTTATTAATCAGTTCGAAATGGTCGTTGACCATCAGAAACGCTTGGCAGAAGCTTATGGGCGTTGCGCAAAGGAGTTTGCTGCTCCTGTGAAGACAAAGGAAGGTGACGATGTCTTTGGTGGAGGGGAAACCACCCAGGTGCGTGGCAGCATCAGTACCATATCATGTTGCTCTTCGGCTAATTGATCTCCCTTTTGAAATCACCTAGCTTCTCTTTCGCAGCATTCAACAATCGCATCAAAAAGCAGCCCAAGAGAACACCGAAGCTGCTGCCATGATCGAAACCCATGTAGTACCAACTCTTCGCGCTCTTCTTGCCGATCTACGAAAGAAGGCCTCTGATGCGGACAGGGAATGGGTTGGATTGGATAAAGAGTTGTTGAGAGATAAGGACCTCTATGTCAAATTGACATCTCAACTCAACTTGTCGCTGAGCAAGCATCATGGAGAGACGGCCGAGAGTGGTGAAAAGGAAAGCGTAGTGGTGAAGGATCCATGGGCTGCAAATATCAGTGAGTATCTGGAACCTCTGAACCTTGCTGTTCGTGCAAATTCTCAAGATTCATCATGTGTAGACATCAAGCGGCACATTACCACTTGTATATACAAACAGGAGCATTACCGTCAAGTCCTTCTTGGCCAGCAAGAGCATTTTGCAACATTTGAGCAATCCATTGTTCAGACACTTCGAATTACATTGTCCACCTTCTTCGATTGGCAGTCCAAAGATCTCGCAGCTACCCAGGACACCTTTAAACGACTGAAGGCTACGCTCCACACACTGGATCCCGTTAAAGATTGGGCAGAATTCACACAACGGCATGCGGATCGCATTGTTGAGAAGGACGTGCCAGTAGTGAAGGAAAATGAAGTTGTATATGAGGGCCGGGATGACCCACTCGTTTCTGCCCACAAAGAAGGCTTAATGTACCGGCGTGACACGGGGATGAAGTTTGGCTTCAGAAAAAATTGGAAGGAGACCTTGGTAGTTGTCACGGCTGCAGGATACCTGCACGCTCTACCGCCAGCTCAATCTGCACAACAGCAGAGCCAACAGGATGGCGAAGAGGCAAAAACTGAACCTGAGTTAAGCTTGTATCTCCCTGACTGCATGATTGGCCCTTTGATGATGAATGAAAAGGAGCCAGAGGAGTTTGTAGTTCAGGAAAAAACGGCCGGCTTGTTTGGTGGAGAAAGAAGGCATAAGGTATGTGGTGTGATTAGATTTGCCGGACCACAAGCTTGGGTCCTTCCCCAACCAGCGACTAAATCATATCCCACTGTAGTTCAAAGGAGCTAACATGGACCAATCGGCGATGTGGTGGGGTTACCTTTCTGAACGCGTTCGTACAACGCGAAATCGTGTCGATATGCATCCTGCATCACCTTCTCCCCAGATTCCATCTAGTAGCGCTAGGCGAGCATCTCTGGACGTCAAACCTGCTGCAAGGCAATCTGCCAGCGGTGGCCTAGCCATAGATCCTTTGGCAGGGTCAGCTGTAGCCACGTCAGCCGCCACAGCGTCAACGGCACCTCGGCCAAAACGAGATCCGCTTGGGGTGGGTACGGCAAAACAAATCTCAAAGCCGGTACGGCTGTCAGTCCAACCTCAGCCCGTTCAGCCGATACAACCCGCAACAGCGGTGGCAGCAGAAACTACTCTCAAAAACACATCTGGAGATCAAATCAAGACCTCTTCTGACGACGACGACACACCACTTGGCCTCTCCATCCGAATCCCATCACAACAACAGAAACAAGACGAACCCGCGCCATCTGTTCAGTTCCAAACTGAATCCGCAAAACTTAAGCTGTCCCTCACCGAGCAAATGGAGAAGGCTCTATCCAGTGCCGTGAAGGAGGACGATGACCTATCCAGCCCAGCACATACCTTTGGAGCGGATCCATGGGGCAACCCCACAGACTTGTGGGGAAGTAGTGCTTCACTGGCTGATTCGTTTGCGGAATCAGCAGGTAACGCTAGCGTTTCTAGTGCGATGGCTAGAGCTGCGAGATTGGGTGAATTAGAGGATGAGGATCTTGGCGGCTCTGCGTGGGCATAGTTTTAAGTTAGATTAGCGGAGTAGCATATTGTCGTAGCGATTTGATTCTTGGGCTCAATAATTTTTCCTGTACTTATTATCTTGCATCTAACTGTACATCTATCTGCATGTGCCAAGATGCCTCACTGGCTCATGAGATGGCACAACACCTGTGTTGAGGTTTGTCTTTCCATACTCATCAATATACGATAAACGCCTTCAGAAACTCATGACGCAAGGACGATGATCCTCATATGCAGACTGAGCTCATTCGGGCGACTTGATAGTTCATGCATAACATGAAGCCAATGCACAGCAACGGTGAGCACTGGACGCATACTCCTTGCTTTGCGCCAGACGATACGTTCTGTCACCAGAGACCGCGTCTGTTGCAAATAAATCCGCAAGAGTGAACGCATGCTCCGTGCTTTACCCGGCGAAAGAGTTCTTCGACGAGAAACCATCGAGCAAATGCGCAGCCACAGGGTAAGCATATCCATGCATTGCGAGAACTAGGCGCTCTTCAGATAAAGGCGCCAGCAACTCAGGAACGCGTGCTCCCATTGCGCGGTAGGGAAGCTTCTCATGAAACAACAGACATCATTGTCGGAGATTCTCACCTCATACTTGATTCCCACATTCTATCAACAGTCCCGTCTTTGGAGCCCTCGGGGAAACGTACCTCAAAAAATAGCCATCAATATGGCGATGGCAACATCACGGGCCAGTTTGCTCAAGTCAGGGTTCTCTCACGGCCAATGGCATACACACGTTGCAATGAAAGATAACGAATTCTTGGCGACGGACAGGTCATGCCAGTCGGTTTACGCATATTGACGGCAGTGCAAAGGGAAAAACCGACGACATAATTGACCCAAGGCAGAGAGAGACTTCTTACACTCACCTCTTGCGCTTTGTCCCCATCTTGCATCAAGTACGCTTTCTCGGAAGTCCCGCGCCAGCCGTACCTAGTATAAATATCTTCGCATAGACAATCGCTGAATCATATCGTAACAGCAGATTGCAAGCGGGGGGAGAGATGCGACGACACCCGTTTATGCTGTTGGGGTCCTCGGAATTCTTCGGATGCGGAATTCGTCCCTGAAAGTCGTTCACCTGGAAACTTCCGACTTTTTCCAAAGAACACGCGGCTTTCTTTCAGAACGTGTCGTTTCCAGGGGTGCCCGCATTACAACGCCCATGGAAGGAGGACCGAGGGGTCGAGGGGGTTGGACACGCGATTCGAATAACTCCGACGGCTTAGCCAAGTCTGACTCATCGAACGATGGGGGCACACGCTGCATTACGGCGAATCTTGTCCCCATTTCACTCCTAAACATGTCGCCCACGATAGCTCTCGCCTTTACAGAAAACAAGCACACCAAGAGCGGTTGGGCGGGCTTCTCAGAATACGCAAAGTACGACTTTGACAGATATCCGCACGTTGGACTGTTGACCTTCGCTGGTCAAGCGCTTGCTCTGCTGATGGCGCGTTCTTATAGAACTCAAGGCTACAATGTCCACATTCTCAACCTGAATGAGAGCTCCCATGATATCAGTACAGATATTGTAATTCATAAACTGACGAATGTATTGGATCGAGCGGAAGATGGGGACCCAAAGGCAGTCGAACAGCTCCAAAAATTTGAGGTGGCCAGTCAAAGCATCAATATCGAGGTATTTACTAGCATACTTAACCTTCGTTGTACAGTCGTTCGTAGCAAACACACCTGTTGTCGACCCTCTACCGGCGGTGCGCCGGCTATTGAAAAGGGAGCGTACCATGGATCTTTTGCAGGACATCATCCAAAGAACCCGAAAAGAGGACGGTCCGTGCCTCACATAATTAGCGGAAAAATGCAGCTCTGAAGCTGAACTTCTCTCCGCGATCTTTTCAGTGCCGTTGTTTCATATTGCACCTTTTGCGGTTTTGTCCAGGGCAGAGATTCTGTCGCAAAGGTATGTGAATTTGGTCAAGTTCCCTGCAGGTATGTCCCAGGTCTCTCCTATTATTATTTTTTTGTATTTGTTTGGGCAGACATTCATGCAACTTAGTCATAAAGCATGTGACCGCCGCTTCCTCCCAACCCGCGCATCAGGTCCTGCAAACTCGTTTACTGCTGCACAAAATGTTGTACTGCCTGCATCCTGATATTCCGTGAATTAGATGGCCATTGTACCATCTTCTCAACAGCTGAATACCGCGTTGACGGAACTAGCAGGACCTTCAGAGAATCCGTCGGCAGACAAGTGGTTCCTCCAAGAGTGGGTAAACCATGACGGGGTAATATTCAAAGTGTTTGTTCTTGGAGATTACGTACATACCGTTGTGCGTCCATCGTTGCAAAACATCACATCAGGCCACGGTGTGTACCAATGTGCGCGGAAATCTCAATAGCAAAAGGGCGAAAAAGCTAAATACCTTGGCGCACAGGCATATTCCATTTCGACTCGCAGAAAATTCCAAAGTCCTTTGCTGAGGATTTTGCTTGTCAATCCAATTCTAACGTTCCAGCCTTTGCGACTAGCCTTTCATCCGATGCACGAAAAGCAAAGGAACTTGAACTCGATACAGATCGTGCACAGGAGATTTCGCGAGTATTGGCAAAAGACTTGCAGCTTACCCTTTTTGGATTCGATCTGATTGTGGAAAGTGGAACTGGGCGACACTTTGTGATCGACATCAATTACTGTAAGTTGCGCCACTCGCTTTATTGGCGCATTGTTTCTCATTTTCATCTAATTTCCAAATTCCCTCAGGTCCAGGTAATACAGATTGCGGTAGTTTCTGGAATTAAGTGTTCACCGTTCTTTTCGCGAAGGGTATGAGGGCGTTCCAAATTTCCACGCGGAGGTACTCCATGTTATCCAGCAAAAGATTCAGAAGGATAGAAAGGGCGCAGAGAGGGTTTAGAAACCCCTCTTCAATTACAGGGAGCTTGCCTGTGGTGAATAGGCAGCCACGTTTATAGGATAGGTATAATGGAAGTCCTTTTGTATCACTCAATAGCGGAATTGAAGAGACGTCCAACTTATCAATCATGTGGAAGAAGTTCTTCCGACTTGATTAACGTTGGGGACATCTCTCTTACCTTGATACCTTCCAATGCTAGCGTTAGGGCCGCATACAAGTGGTTTCTCCAGCTACGCAGTAAATGAACTGCAATGGTCGGCAGTGAGCATTTTGCATGGCAGCAGGCTCATCTTGGCCATCGTGTCATCACAAATGGTCGTCCTGGAGAGTTCTAGTCCAATAGTCATTTAGGACTAGGCTGTCACTCAACCATCAAGTAATACCATTTCTCTCAATTTCAGTAGGTTAATCTCAATCGCGAAAAGAGACCACTTTCCAAACGCACGCACGCACGTTTCGGTTCGGTGTTTCTGCTCCAGCGATGAATCCACTTGGGCATGTTTGCCTCCCTCGTAGTATTCCTTGCCCGTGGACCGTGCTCAAACTTGATCTGCTTCTCACCTAGCTAAAAGTGAGCAGCGCATGGAATCTCACCTCGTCGTTATAACATTAGCCTTATGCCCGTGCTCCCGTAACTTTCCATGCTCCCCTTATTAGTTCTTTTCCGGTGTGAACGCGTGCAAGACGGGGTGAACCATCGTGCGGATGCCCCCTGGAGAGGGAGGAGGAGAAAACCCTTGCGCAGCGAAGACGGAAAGGTCCTTGAACGCGTCAAACGCGTGCTCTACAGAACCGACCTCACGCGCGTTTTCTCCTTTCACGCTATCTCTTTGGCGCCCAACGCTTACGCACGAGCCATCCGACCCTCGAGGCTTCCCTTTCAGCACGGAACGCTTGCGGAATGAACTACTCAAGAACCTTCTTTCCGACCTCTGCGGCGAAAACTGTAACTGGAGAGGCATCGACTGGCAAATTATTCTCACGATCAGACACACCGCCAAAACCTACCGGCGGAGCTGCTTCCCAAAGAGGCTTACTTTCGGTCTCCTTGCCGGACTCTAGCACTCAGATCAATACTTTGGCAGACAATTACCATGTAGATACGGATACCTCATCGCCGCCATTTTTACGTGGGAACTTTACCCAAGCATCACAGTTTGAGAGCTATGGCGTGTCGCAACTGGAGGGCGAAGGCAATACCAACTCAAGAGGGGATAATAGGGATGACGCAGAGTCGCAGAGAAGCGATGTGACCTGCGCTAGCCCCTTTCCGCAGCCTGCGGTCTCTCAAAGCGACCCACGCACGCGGGGACCCGGAACGCCAAATCGATCTATCGCCGCCATTCCTGTCACGCCGGTGCCAAAGGTAGCTCATAATGGAAGAACTCAACCTACTGCCGCTCAATCAGTACAGGTTTGCATCCGAGCCAAGTGGTGACAATTGCCATCAGAGTATCGACTTATATTTCGCTTCGTTCTGGGCACGTCTAGCAGCCCAGAAGAGTGTACAACCTCGGCATGTTTTCCAAGCCGCCTCCTTTTGTTCCATCTATGCCTTCACCTATTGACTCTCAGCGGTTATCTTCGCAAAGTAGCGAAACCTATCTTCCGGCCACGCCGCTATCGCAAAGTCATCCGCGCCCGACAATCTACTCACAATTCTCACCAGCTCCTGCCCCTACAGGAGCTGAACCCAAAGCCCTTATTATGAGAAAGAATCTAGAAAATTTGATGGGAGAGATGCTCAAGCAAATGAAGCTGGCTTTCGGTCACTTGCAGCAAGTACGTGAGAATATCGAGGTCGAGGCCGGGAAAGCCAAAGCGATATTGCAGCCAGAAAAGCTGCACCAGGCGTTTGATATATTCGGTAATGGAGGCGATTTATGGCATGCTCTATGTTTTCTCCAGTTGTCTAACTGGCTATTTTAAAAGCCCAAGCCCATGTACTGCCTTATTTGGACACGCTGACAAAAATTGCTGGTGAGGCAATGCAGAAAACTGCTGATGCCACAACTGCCAAGCTCGATAAACTAGTTGAGGTGACGAGTTGGTGGTCTCACAAGTACAACTATCGTATTCTCATCACTCCGTCATAGGACCAACAGAAAAGCCAGGAGCAGCAAACCGAGATTCTGGCACAGCTCAAGGATCTTGCCCAGAAACTGGCCACTGAGCAGCAGACTCTGACGGACATCAAGACTGACATACTTCGCCAGGAAAGAGCCATCAGCTTGGAGGCTACAAAACTTCGTGAAAGCAGGCTGAAAAGTGATGCTACCTTAGAGTCAATCGTTTTAGAATCGACGGGCCACAAGGCCCTGTTGGGCTCGCTGATGAAAACCACGACCGATATTCAAGGTCGGCAAGAGACATTGGACGCGACTACCAAGGAGGGGTTTGAAGTGTTGCGACACATGCTCGAGTCCGCGACATCAATCCCAAAAGAGACCAAGCAGACAACGATTTTGGACGGTGAGAATGGTGTCACTAGTCTAGTGTCTTCAACCTGGCCACCAGCAGCGCAGCAAACACATTATGCAGTACCTGCTCATTGGGCAGGAAGTAGCGCCATTCTACCTGCCTTGAACGTCGCACAATCAGATTATGCGAGAGGTGGGTTACTTGGTCGTTCCGTCGCGAATTTTGATTAGCATTTTACCAAGATCGGCAGTAGCGTGCAATGTTACTCCTTGGGGGAATCATCAAGTGAAAATAGAGGAATCTTCCTCATTGGGGATGTTGTATATGCACGGAAGTCCTGGATACCGAAATCTGTATAGATTGGACGTGCCGCTCTCTTCCGGGATTGTTTCTCACACACCGACGGTCAACCCGGTACAATATGGTCCCTCAACAGCTAAAGGACATTCTTGCTCTGCGTCAGGTACAGATATTGGTAGCGGCAAGGCTACGGGGTGGCCCAATGGTGCGCAGTCTTCGCGCGCTGCACAATCCGAGGTTCCATTGAACGCGACTGCGCCTCCCAGCGCGAAAGGCTTCGAGCTTGAACTCGAGGACGAAAGGTACGCGCAATAGTGTGAGTTCCGGTTTGTGCGATTCATGCTTATGTGGCAGATGGGACGACATACGTATCCGCTCGGGTCTGCATGCCCGAGCTGCAGCTCATGGTCGGGAGACCACGAAATTCTCTCGACTGACGCTCAAAAAATCGGCGCCCGCTACAGCGATTGACCAGGATGCTCCTGAAGTAATTGTGGTGGAAGCTTTTGAAGATTCCTCAATGAAAGAGAGATTACCAGTTACGGCAGTGAGAAAGCAAGTGGAACCCCATCAAGAGGGTCCAGTAGAGGACGGGCTCATGCAAGGCCGTTCCCCTTTGCCCATATCAGATGGTCGAATGACACGGGTATACTGCATTTTTTAGAACCATCCTGTATTCCAAGTGACATTCACACGCGTTCCTTCCAGCTGCAAAAACGGAAACTTGAAGCCATTTTGACACCAGGTGGACCTATTAATGAGGATGTACTGCCAGTAAGCAGTACAACACCAGAACCTGCTGCTCTCAAGCGGCGGCGGGCGCGAGCCGTGAAAAAGGACTCATTAGATTAACAAGTATTTGTGTTGATTTGACCTGTTATAGCCTATTACTGTTGAGAGCTAATTCTCTATCAGACGGTTTTGCTATTTGTTACATGTTGTGCGCTTATCTATTCTGCCTTTTAAATATAAACAATATGAACACGTGTACTTGAGGATTATCCAACGAGAATCTTCAGCCCATCCGCCGACTGCAAGTTCGTTCCTTCTTGTACAACGCCTATGTTCTTCATACTCCCCTCCTGACTCGCCTGTCCCAACAAGGCGGCAAACAGCTCGTCCACCATCTCTTCATGCCAGGTTCCTTTCGGTTCGGGTGCCATAAAATTTTGAAGTTTTTCATGTACGTGGTAGCGTACTTTCCGGCCTTTGGAGGCTTTCGTATCAACCTTCTTCTTCTTCTTTTGCTTCTGTTGCATTTGTTTCAGTTGGGCGAACTTCATGCCAAGAAGAACAGGATCGTCTGTTATACATTGAATCGAGTGAGCAATACAATGGCATATTTGAAATGAAAAGTCAGACACGCACCTGTATCCGCCATCCTAGTCTCAATCAACTCCTTTAGCAATTGTTGATAATAATCTCCATCGTCAAATATTTCCGCATCGTGATTTGACAAATGCGCGTCGCCCTTTCCCTCGCTGTCTTCATTTTCTTGGTCGTCTGCTTCGCTCTTTTCAGTTTCCCCCAAGCAGCGATAATCTGATCTCCTCAATTGAGTTCGCTTAATCAGTCGATCCTTATCTCCCAGAATCTGTTTAATCTGGCTCAAAGTACTCTGGTTGATGGCTTTGAACTTTCTTTGGAGGGGTATCCCACTCGCTAGTTGGACTTTACTGTTCCACTTGTCAATAGTTTTGTCTCGGTAATCCTTGAACTCTCTATCGAGCGGTTGAATGTCTTGCCATATTGACTGGATAAGTACGGAGGGGTTGGTATAATCTCGTTTTCGCTTTCGCGGATTGGAAGCGGATTTAACAACTTCGGCGACATGTTCATTGTTGGTGATCAAGGCGGTTCGGAGGTCTAGAAGCTCGTCGACAAGAGTGACGAGCTCCTGGGATGCTGTGGCAATGCCATCTAGCACAGCAGTTTGTGATGTCTTGTCGGTGAGGAAGCCTGGGTAGACTTCAGGTTTCGGAAATCGGTTGGCGACAGCGACTGCTCGCTGAATGCGGATTCGGCCGTCAAGGAGCGAGTCCCATAGCGACTGTCAAGAAGAACACAGTTTAGATATCTGCGAGCAGTATATACTGATAGTGTCTTTGCATACTCACAATTTGAGATCGAACATGTTGTCCCTTCTCTACATCGGCTTTTGCTGAGACCGACATGCTCTTGATGAGCTTTTTCTCTTCCACCTCCAGCTGTTGTAACTCTTTTGCCAAGCGAGCCTCGGCCACGCCATTACTTTTGTCATCCTCTTCTTCATCTTCTTCGTCCTCGTCCGTGTCATGACTCTCGCTCTCTTCATACTGTATATCCTCCTCCTCGCCGTCCTCCTCGTCATCAGACGCCTGTGCGATATCCATCGCATCCAAGTCAGAACCTTCCTCGTCGTCTTCACTATCGAACTCCCCATCCATATCTAGGTTGTCTGAAAACTCGCTCTCTTCTTCCTCCTCTTCCTCGAAGGCCTTCTTACGCGATACCTTACGTCCGGCGTACTTTGGATCTTCCAAGTCAATTCCTAGTTGATTTCTTATTTTTCCCCGTCTGTGCAAAAGATGTAATTAGTCAAGAATACCTGAATGGGTCGTCAGAGCGCCATACTAACCCAACGGCGACATAGTGCTCCGTCGCTGTTGCATCCTCGCCCTCCGTCTCACTGTTCGACTCTGCCCCCAATCCGATAGCATCTGCACTGGCCTTCTCAGGGTCAAAGTCGACCGGAGTCGTACTAGATATTTCATCTAGAAGACTTTCAAGCAGCGTCATCTTTAGCAGTTTTCAATACTCCAAGATCCGCCCAATCCACTCGAACAAAATCCAAAAAGAATTCAGTCATGTGACTCTATCATGTGATACAGATGGCACAGTCATGATTGACGGTTGTTGTTGTTGTTGCTTCAAAAAAAAGGTTTCGTCGAGTTTGTTTTCGACGGCGGAACAGTCTTTACAAAAGGAAACCAACGCGGTTGCTGAACCTTCGTTCCTTTTCAACTTCCTTTTTCATCCCGGCCTCTGTCTCGACACCCTCCAAATGTGAGTTCTGTGGTGGAATAATGGACGAGCCGCTTGCGTTTTTCATGTCATCCTGACTGGCTACCTCACCCTTGTGCAGAATTCAACAATAATGGCTGACGAAGATCACCACGAAGAGTTCGAGCACGCCGGGTCTGGGGCTTCCCTGACCTACCCTATGCAGGTACCGTCTCTGGCTAATGTGCGGATCTGCACCCACTCTTGCACTTGTGACTTACTTTATCCCGCCGTTGCATAACCAGTGCTCTGCCCTGCGTAAGAACGGTCACGTTGTGATCAAAGGTCGCCCTTGCAAGATTGTTGACATGTCGACCTCGAAGACCGGCAAGCACGGTCACGCCAAGGTAGATTTTATATGTGGAAACCAAACCAAGGACGCTGTCTCACACCTGGTGCTCTTTCCATTAGGTCCATCTTGTTGCCATTGACATCTTCACTGGCAAGAAGCTTGAGGAACTCTCTCCCTCTACCCACAACATGGATGTCCCCAATGTCACCAGGACTGAGTTGCCGCTCTTGGACATTGACGATGGCTTCTTGTCCTTGATGAATGCCGATGGTAGCACCAAGGACGATGTGAAGCTTCCCGAGGGAGAGGTTGGCGAGAAGATGCAGGCGGAGTTCCACGATGGCAAGGAGCTCCTGGTGACCGTTGTTGCTGCTATGGGTGAAGAGCACGCGTTGTCTTACAAGGAAGCCCCCAAGGGTGAGTACTGAAGAGTTCAGCATGTAGCACACAGATACTAATTCTACTTTGTAGGCAACTAAGTGTTGAACTCTGCCCACGCACCAGCTTTGAGGCTCGAGAAAGCGAATAGTTTCCTCCCTGTACCATAGTAGAGGCTTGTTAGTTTACTGTCCTTGATTCCTTGAGCAAGCTGCAAAACACGCCATTTGATTGTTTTGAATATATACATACAATACCGAGTATTGCTTTTCCGCTTGTATTGGGTCCGGTCATGCAGACCGACAAAATGAGCACCTCTGGCAAAATTACCTACGTACTGAAAGATCTCTTGCATGTAATGATTGTTCAGAAAGATTTGCTAAGTTTTCTATCCCAGTTGCGATGGTATTACATTGTCGTGACCACTCGTTATCTTCCAAAGGGGGCAGCGTTCCTATGGTTTCACTACGGAGCATACGTTTGTTGTGCAAATACTCCTTCTTTAGAATTTATTGAAAAGTAGAGCGGTAGGGCTGATTTTGCTTCTACAGCGTGATGTCTATCATTCGAGTATCTAACTTTTAGGACACCGCATCACTAAGATGTTAAACTTGCTGTCATATCCGGGTCCCCGCGCACACGGCTCACGACCGTGCAGACGACAACGATGGTCCTGAAGACGCCTACTGCCTCTCTGGTGATGGATCATCACCACCAGTACTAGATCTGATCTACACGATCTACAGCTTGGAAGCCTTTATAAACTTCAAATGTGTCCCACTTGCAATTATTTTTCCGCTGTCTTTGTCACGTATTACAGTTTTCGTGAACGCAAGGGTCCCTCCGGTCTTCACAACATCGGCGGATACAAGTACAACATCCCCTTCTCTAGCGCTAGAGAGATATTGCGTGCTGAGATCTACGCTTACTCCGGCAGCTTTTCCCGCAGAAACTAAGGCCAACGTTGGACAAAAGTCTACCATCTTTGACCAATCGTGTAAGCAATACCTAACGTTGAAGACAAAGGCACCAATGCTCACCAGAGCTATAGCAGCCCCATGAAGTGCACCAAAGTGGTTCAAAAGGTCCTTTGTCACTGTCACCTCCAATACAATTTGGCCTGGACGTGCTTGAGCCACCTTGAGTTTTCGAATTGTTTCAGTACCGTATCCTTCAGAGCCTTCACTTGAAAGTGTTGAAATGATATCTTGAAGGCGGCCAACAAGGTCTACGTCGGATTCCGCCATGTTGTCCAAGGCGACATTGCCAACAACAAGCCAAGGAAGATCATATAAGCACCGGTTGACTGTGCCACCTGTGCCATTGGGCGATTGTCGTCCTCAGATCTGAAGCGCCTGCAGCGCGCAGCGTCTCCTTGCACCACAACCATGAGATTGTCTCTACGTATTGCTGTCCTTGTAGCTTTCATAGTTCTGCTACTGGATATCCCATCAGTGCTAGCGGGATCTGACTACTATGGGGTCCTTGGGGTGGATAGAAGCGCGACAAAGGTGAGTGATCTATGAAGCTTCCCAACCATGTGACGATTCTCATGATGCCCATCAAAAACAGCGTCAAATAAAAAAGGCATACAAGGAGCTATCTAAAAAGCATCATCCAGACAAGAATCCTGGAGATAAGGATGCCGAGGCCAAATTTGTCGAGCTAGCGCAAGGTACGAGCCAACCGTTACCGGATGCTTGCCAGCGCTTCATTCACAATGTGGACTATCACACTTTTCGCAGCGTACGAGGTATTGGCCGACGATGAGAAGAGACGAATATATGATCAATACGGGGAGGAAGGTCTCAAAGGAGGAGGTCATCAACAGTTCCACAATCCATTTGATATCTTTGCTCAGTATGTTGTCGTTCCGACAACGCTCTAACCAGAGTAACTCTTCGATCACATGTATAACGCTTTATATCCTCAATGATAGATTTGCCGGATTTGGTGGAGGATTTGGGTTTGGGCACCGTGAGTGGATATACCATGCATTGTAATTCACCTGTCACAGCCGCTCAAAGCCTCTGAGTAGAGCATGCACAGCAGCGAAAGGGCCCAGAGGTCGCCATCAACTTGGAGGTGACCCTTGAGGAGCTGTTCTTGGGTACTACGATTGAGGTATGAAGGGTATACTTGCGTCGCCGGGAAAGATGGACTAACGATAACAATTTTCCTTTGGTACAGGTTGAGATCAACAAACAAATCATCTGCCCAACTTGTCGGGGACTGGGCGCGAAGCGTGCGGAAGACGTGGTGAAATGTACTGCCTGCAACGGGGCTGGTATCAGGATTGTGCGACAAATGTTGGGCCCGGGAATGTATCAGCAGATGCAAACGACGTAAGGGCGGATCGACGATGCGTAGTTATACGCTAGCAAGCTTTACTCAACGATATCTCTTTGTAACCAGATGTGATGCTTGTGGCGGTCGGGGTAAACTTGTAAAGAGCAAGTGTCCCGCATGCGAAGGGAACAAAGTGAAACGTGGGAGCCATCAGTTGACAGTAACTATCGAGCGGGGCATGTACGATGGGCAACAGATCGTCATGGACCGAGAAGCAGACGAATCTCCTGACACGACCCCTGGTGACTTGATCTTCACCTTGAACACGCTGCCCCATCCGACTTTTACACGGAAGGGTGACAATCTGTATGTCAAGGAAGTCATCACATTAAAAGAAGCCCTTCTGGGCTTTGAGAAGAAACTAAAGCATTTAGATGGAAATGAGATCACGATACGAAGGGAGGGAATAACACAACCTGGTAGGCACAACACCCAATTCATGCTTCGTGTTTCGCGAAGATGACCCTTTGGACAACCAGAATTTGTGCAAACGATCAACGGCCAAGGAATGCCAACACATGAATTTCCGAGCGAACGAGGATTCCTATACGTCGAGTATGGGGTGGTGTTCCCAGAGAAATTGACGGACGCGCAGATCAGCCGTGAGTACTATTGTTTCATGTGAAGTTCTCTCATCACGATGATTCAGTGTCTTTGTTCTTTAGAGATTGGCAAACTCTTCGACTCGTAGATTCTTTGGCCTTTCCCTGCGGCATTGGGACACCACCCGCATCCAGACAATCCTGGCGACAGCCCCTTCCCATTATATGTCAGAGACTTCTCCTTTTAATAAATATAATTTCATATTTCAAGTATCTACAACATAATATGGACCGTCTGTTTTTCGAGCGCTCTTCAATAAGGCCCGGCCAGATGGTTCATCCGTTTCCTTCGGTATCACATCTTCGCGCCATTGAGTCGTTGTCGCGTTGTACTCTCTGACGAGCGAAACAAGTGGTTCCACGCCCTGGGTATCAACACTACGAATAGGATCGACCATAGCACAGAGGTCATTGATGTCGTGCGTGTACTTTTCCAGATCATCAGGCTTTATAATCAAACCCGCCAAGCGGGCCAAGTGAGTAACATCGGTTTTGGTAAATATTGGAGGTTTGTTTATAGTGGAAGATTTCAGAAATTCCCGCGGTGACCATGAAGGTGCCCTTGGCTATCCGATCATTTATGATATATATCAGCTCGCCGTCGTCCATTACTGTGTATGCTACAGCCTACTTACAATCGCAGGATGCAGGGCCTGCTGCGTCTTTGTGGACTCGAGATGTTGTAAAGGTAACCGAGATATACTCCTCTCTGCTCTGACTCTGCAAATGTGGCATATTTGTGATAGAGGTGGTCGAAGAACCATGGCTTTTTGGGGTCGGGGTTGCAATATAGCAAGCAGGAGAGCAACGAACTTTGACGATGACCTTGTTGGGGATCACGTGTTGTGTTGCTACGCCTGTGCCATCGATTCCGTTGCTAAACGAGGACCCACAGGCATCTCGCCGACAAGATCAGCAAAGCTCATTTGACCATACAAAAGTCAGTAACCATGACTGGTCCCCCGCTACCTTCTTTTAAAAGGCTATGCCTTCATTGGCCACATTTGATGAGAGAGCTGCTGCCAGCCCTGTGCCAAAGACCACAATACGGGTTGCGAACGACACGCACCTTTAGCTCGCGCTCGTCCAAAGCACCTGTTTCCAAGAGCCGAACGTCCTCTAAACCCCGTTCTCCACCACCGCACTTATCCGAAGACTTTTCAATACAAGAACAACAGTTTCGTACCGAATTCAACCATACTCAAAAGATTTACTGGTATCCGACGCACCAGAGTCGTGCTCTCCGACAACTTCAAAATGGAATACACCAGATAGACGTCGTAGTAGAAGTTCGAGACGCCCGAATACCACTGACTAGCAAGAACCCAAAGTTTGATGACATATTGGGCCGACGACCTAGACTAATCGTTTACAATAAGGCGGATTTGGCTAATCCAAATATGACAAAGGTAGTAGATCTGATAGTAGCCGTCCAGTAGATCGTCAGATCTGACGGGGTGTTTGAATGTGGCATTATAGCCTATCGTAGATGCTTTTCGCCGACACGGCCGAGATCAAGTGGTGTTTACGCAAGCGGACAAGGGGTTGCATGTCAAACGGATTTTGGAGTGGGCATTAGGTGAGAGGCCATGAAGGAGTCTATAAGATGGTATTGAATTATTGTTTACATTATGGTCGATCAAGAGAAATATAGGCAGAGTCCGGATCGATATCCTTTCCTATCAATGGTTGTCGTCGGCCTGCCCAATGTAGGCAAATCTTCCTTGATCAATGCACTACGACGCGTAGGGGTGAAAAAAGGTCAGCAGTGGGCATCACGAATGTGGGCAAATCATTGAGGATGCTGACGGGCAATATAAATATAGGGAAAGTAAGCGCTGTTGGTCCACAGGCCGGTGTAACTCAAACCATCCAGACGAGGGTTAAAATATACGACAACCCCCCAATCTACCTAGTCGACACTCCGGGTATATTTGATCCACACTTTACACATCCAATAGAAGGGTTAAAGATTGCCTTGACCGGTATGTTAATAATCTTTACTACTTGTCCCGTGCTCTTACCTAACATTGTTTGCGTGTCCGAAGGTGCAACAAAAGATCGACTTACGGAGGAGGAGAACGTAGCGGACTATCTCCTGTTTCGGCTAAACAATTCTACACACAGAGAAAAGTGAGAATGCACCCGCATTCCTTTGACTATACGTATGTCAACTTGCTCATTTTTGGACGCTATTCACCAGATACCCGGCCATTCTTGGCCTTCCTGGTCCCTCTGATGATATTGCAAAGGTTCTCGCGCATATCGCGCGTCGAAATAAATTTATTCTCTCTGGTTCTTCGAATCGTGGAAGCCATCCCGATGCAGGTCATGTGGATCTACATGGCTTTGCGCTGGCGTTCGATGAAGAGGAATTAGCGGAATTTGCTCCCAAGAAGAATGGCACGGACCTGGACATCCAGCGTGCGGCAAAATATATGATAGGGCTCTTTCGCGAAGGAGCTTTGGGGCCTATGACCCTTGACGACTGTACGCCCACAACACTAGATGACTGGTTAAAGGGTACCACTGCCGAGAGCGGCGTGAAGGCGCAATTGGAGGGTAACGGGAGCCGATAGTGGAAGCGCATGTACTACAAATGTCGATGCGATCAATTGATAATCTTCCTCACCACGTATCGCATGCATACTATTACGCAGAGCAAGCACATTTGACATCTCAAGTTCTATTTACATTAGGATTGCGATAGATTATACAGGGTATATCGAAAGAGCCATTCTTCTTCAACCCAAACCTCCCCAGGGTCCACGAATGCGCCTGGCCAGCTGGATATCTTTCTGCATGACTGTAACACGCTTGGCGTGAATTGCGCAAAGATTACTAGAAGAACACAATATTGGATCGATCAATCTGTTTCAGTGCAAGCCGGGGAACGAAGTTCTAGACAGCAAGTGTTCAACTTACGCATCCTCAAACAAGTGAACCATGAAAGCCTCAGCGGCTTCCTGCAAAGCGAGAATAGCAGTAGCCTGCCAACGAGGTGGTTGACCTCCCGAATACTCCATGGTCGACAAGTCAGCAGAAACTTCTTTCACAAGACGAGCAAAGGGAAGCTTGCGAAGGAGCAACTCGGTAGATTTTTGGTATTTCCTGATTTCACGAAGGGCAACGGTTCCCGGACGGTAGCGATGGGGTCTGGGTGGTGGTGGCGGTGCTGTAAAGGGTGAAAAAGAAGGTCCAATGAGTTGAAAAATTCAAACGCTGCTAGCCGAGTGAATCATCTCACCTGTCCGTGAACTGGATTTTTTCGCCAGTTTTCCCTTGGTGGCTGGTGTCCGTTTCACCGGAGCTTTGCTCCTGGTAGGCGTTTTGACGGGAGTCGTGCGAACCATCTAAAATGTGCTTTAGCAACTTGGTTGAAGGACGCCTGTCGATGTGAGATCACATCTGAAAACGCACCGTCGCGATCTACGCGTTTGTCGCACACCAATGGGGCCGTCTGTAGCCGCAAAGCAATGCACTTTGGGAATGTGGCAAGACCGCAGATGGCAGACGTTACTGGACAAAGGGGCCGTGATTTGACCCAGTTGGTGCGAGTGCGACGAGCGAGTGAAATGTCCGTTCGCTGAACAGTAATTTGATCTGGATTTGGCAAACGCGTCCAACTGTAGGATGACACATTGCAACGGCGGGAGCGTTTTCCCCCATTATCCATCATAACCGTCTTTTGTTCGTTTTTTGAAAGGTCATCATGCCAGGTACAGTGAATATATGTCAAGGGGCTCTCGCTGCGTCCTTTGGCGCCTGGACAAGAGATTTCTCATTCTTGCATCAATAGTCAATACCACGCATCCGGACAAAGTAGTTGTAAAGCACGGCGACAGTACTACCGAAATCTATTACTATGGAGCAACTTTGACCAGTTGGAAGCCCAATGGGTTGGAAAGAATCTTTGTGAGGTATTCACTCTGGACGAGCACGTGCATCTGTGCTTGCATGGCTGTTCGTCATTGCACTACTAACTGCACGGGATTGGTAGCAAGCAGGCCATCTTGAACGGAACAAAGGCAATTCGTGGTGGAATGTGCGTCTTGGCGATGGTCTATCTTTTTGTATGACTGAGATGCGTGAAGAGTTGCTGACATGTCAAACTTCAGTCCGCTAGTTTTCCCTCATTTTGGCACCATTCCTACGTCGAAGCTTCCCCAACACGGCTTCGCTCGTAATTCGCGGTATGAGCGCTCCTCTCTCCTCTTATTACATCAATATTGAACCTTCTGTATTTCAATGTCATCCACGTAGATGGGACTGGGTAGGAATCACCACTGATAATGCCTCGGAAACCACCGTGGAGCTGGGTAAGCCAGACCCTCACATGGGTCCGACTGGGTCCGCTAATATTTTTGACTTTCACAGCACTGAAACCGGACAATGTGCCTGCGAACCTGCGCGAATTGTGGCCTCATGGTAGGTTGTTGGAGCATGCGCGCCTGATTTTAGTCTAACCTATCGATAGATTTTCGGATTACGTACACCGTGACGCTGACCTCCAACACGCTGCGGACGGGCCTTGCCATCAAAAACCCTTCCAACACCAGTTGGGATTTCACGACACTTCTTCACACGTACTTCAAAGTGCAAGAAATTGCCACTGTAGCTGTCGTGGGATTGAATGGTTATCCGTACGTGGATAAGGTCGCCAATGGTGCTCGGGCGCAAGAAACGCGTGAACGCGTAACTATCGCTGGCGAAGTTGACAGAGTATATGAAGGAGTCAAGAATGATGCCATTACTTTGCAAGGAACTGCCATTGGGGCAGGTATTGTTCTTCATAAAAGTAATTTTCCCGACGTGGGTAAGTATCAGAATATGCTGAAGTCATCAGTCGGTGAAAAAGATCTAAAAGTTCTCGCCTCTACAAGTTGTTTGGAACCCGTGGGTAGACAAGGCAAAGAGTATGGCCGACTTTGGCGACGAGGAGGTAGGAACAGTACAATCCAACCAGGGAGAAAATCTTATACTAATTGTCTTTGTCACAGTATCATAACATGATTTGTGTGGAGGTATATTGAAGACCAATGGTATCTTTTCCCTTTGATATTGCTGACCGTCGTACATGTATTTTGGAAGGTCGGCTCCGTTGCGGCGATGATCAAGCTTGGGCCAGGTGACACCTGGGAAGGCTCTCAGACGCTGGTTGCAGTTTAAGATGGGTCTGCGCCGGTAATTCCGGCCAAGAGATTGTTGTAGTCCATCCCACATAGTAAATATTCACGTTGCCCATCGTATGTAGAGACGTTGTTGTAGAAGTTACGGCTCACGTAGTTCATGTCATTGTTTGTTGTCCCATTTGACGTCTTCCTACACCGGTCACCATGGTTTTGGGGATCAGTTTGTGAGCAATGTATAGCCGACTGCCACAAATCAACTTCCGTTTGGCTGTAGGAGTTGTAATGGTGATGCATAATGAGAACCGGTTCGTCCGTTTTGACCAAACGCATCCTCGTGTGCCGGAGGGGCATTCCACCAGATGTCCCCGGACGGTTCCAGAAACCGCCCATCATCCAGCAAAGATTGAGCGTGGAATGCGATAAATTGCCGTCTGAAGGCATTACCAGCGCGTATGGCATGCTTCAGTATTCTGTGTTTATCATCCGTCGTTAGATGGGTTGTTTCCGCAGTAGCATCAAGGGTTTTCAAGACCCGATTTTGATTGTAATCTGGTTTCAGAATATCTTGATTATTCCGGGCAACATATCACTTAACATAACACTTGCGGGATGGCTCCATACCTCGTGGCAATCGCCATATCAACGAGTGTATCCTTCTTCTCACATCCACAAAAGAATCCCATCTACCCCATTTTTGCTGTACCTGCCCATCATATGCACCATCCGGTTCAGGGGAAGGCGCTTTGCCTTTTGGATCTTTCCCGGTTTGGTTAGTCACACCGGTTGGACGGGAGATCAGGCCTGTTGTGCCACCAGCTGCAGCCGGAGTTGTGATTTCATTTTTGCGATCAACTGTAGCAGTTCCTTCTTGCTTTCCCGCAAAGGTGTCGTCATCCGGTGGCATATGTGTATTGGGATCAGCATCCATGTCTTCACGCAACGGTAAAGCTTGTTCTTTCTCATCTGAATCTTCAATAGCCTCGATATGTACTCCAACCAACCAATCTGATACTGTATTTGGTGTTTCTGTCCTCGCTTGGTCTCGCGAAGATGCCCTTATATCCACAGGTGAGGCGTCTCGCTCAGAGAGCTTCTGGATGTACTCCTCCTGAGCTTTCTTCTTCATTGAGGCGACGTCCACCTTGCCCTCCTTGATTTCCTTCCAGCTTAACACTGGGGGCATCACTAGCACTGGCGCTGGGGAAGGTGACAACCTAGGAACTCGATGACGGTTGTATGGGCGTATTGACGGGGATACCGACCTCCATTTTCGCTTGCGTCTTGACGCTGATACTTCGCTTGAAGCGTCCGACGCGGTATCTGAAATATTTACTTCCAACTGTGACGCTTCATCTTCCTCGTCAATGGAAACTTTCTTATCCATGCGATAAGGGTTCCCGAACATGTTCCTTTCCCGCTGTCTTGCACCATCGTCATCTTCGAAAGGGTCGCGTAGGCGTTGCTGTTTCGCCATACGGGGAGCATAGTTACCCATCTCAGAAATTGGCAACATGTGAAGGTGATCTGCAAGAGACATTCAGCCCTCGTCACATAACTATCAAAATGAAGACAACTCACCTTCATCCTCTTGCGAGGGTCGTTTCTGTCCTCTTTGACCTTTCTGCACAGCATCCATAACAGAAGCCTTCAGCTGTTGCAGCTTTGTAGCCAGTTGGTCCCGGGGTATGTCAAAAATGTTGGGAATCTGGACGTTCTGAGCCTCTGCATGTTGAGTATGGGAAGAGCGCTGATAGATCGAACGTGTAGGAATCGGTCAGATTGAGCGGCGATACTAGTGGCCCTCGCACAACCGACAGAGATTCAGGCCCTACTTACCAGTCGCGAAGCGGACCTGCGTTGCTGAACAATTTGTTGTACGGCTACAGCTTCCGTTTTGGCCTTTAAATTTGCAGTCAATGTAGGAACGCACGTAACACAAAAAAACCACAAGTATTGGTTACCTTACGAACTGCTTCTTGGGAAACATGCTCAATGCCGACATCATAATCCTGAACAACATCCACTGGCCAGGTATGCATCAAATTAATCGTCGTAAAAGCTTTCTTGAGGGGCTACAGGTAATGCATAAGCTCTCTTTCGTCATACCATCAACGATCCTGCCTTCAACTGACCTCCCGGTAGTATATTGGAACAGAACGAATATAGTCTCCAATTTCACCCATTTTTGCACTGGCCGATGAGCTATTTTGTCGCCTCTTCAACGCTACTGATAATGATGCCAGCGAGCGTTAACAAATGCATACTCTATCGCCGTATCTTTTTACTTACAAAGTAGTCCGAATAGTTTTGGAAAGTCGTATGGCATAATGTACAGGCTCACTGTTCTGCTACTTCCACTGTACTTCAGCGTCCCAAACGGCTTGCCGAACCCAGGCATGCAGTCACTGTTTTGAACAAACAACTACTTGCTATCAGTGCTACGCCCACTGATCAGTCGGCTGCTAAGTCCACGCCTACCGTCCAGCTAGGTTGCCCCGGCTGCTGCATCAATTCTCGCACAATGGGGCTGTTCTGATCAATACTAAATCGATCTACTGGAAACCCTTCGGGAATCGGATATACGTCGTCACGCTTTGTAAAGTATATTTTCGGTTGCGCAGACCGAGGTGGCTGGATCGAAAGAGGCTGTCCAACGAGCTAATCTGGAGCTTAGGTGAAACGCAAGCCACTTACGATATTGAAAAGTTTCGATGCGTCGTCCGATCCGCCGTCAGGAATCCAATAAGACTCGGGGATTGGAAAGTGATGTGTGGACCCTTTGTTCGAGTACACAATCAACTTTTCCTCCGGTGGACCGGGTTGCTCGGGATTTGATATCCACTTGCACGTATCTATAGTAAATCATGTTAGCGCTAACAACTGGTAACGTCTATCGTTCCGGGAGAGCAGACCGCATACCAGGATGTTCGACCAATCGCACGATAACTCCTTCAATATTGCAGACAGGAGCGTATGGATGGACACCCGGATGCCCATTTGGGCGCATGCAGTTATCGATGCATTGGAGGAGGTACCGAACGTTAGGAATCTGCCACCATTGTCCTACATGAAGGTCAGGCATATATCTGATATTGATGTCATAGTGCTGATTGTAGCGCACAAGTAGCTTACCGCCCATATCATTGCTCAGCTTGGTTACTTGGTTCTGGTTCGCGCCGACCATGTGGGTCAACCACAATGTGTACAAGCGTTGATCCCATCTATATGGTTCAACATAAAATTTGCTTCCAGGTGTTCGGAGTCGCGGAATGTTAAGCTTCCCGCAAACATGAAGTAATTGGGATTTCAGCTTTCATACAAGGTATCTTCACAAGCGCGCCAAGTGAATCTCACATCGTCCGATACGACCCAACTATCCCCGGACTGTTCCATGAAGCCCGAACCATCCGTAAACCAGAACATTGTGGTTGTCTCCAAGTCCGCAGGATATCGACCCTGAATACATGGGGAAGGGATCCACCATGAGCGTCCATGTAACAGTTCCAATTCGATTGTCCTCAGCCCTACATACATGCCCAATGTTATCAAAGCCATTTCGCCTGCGGTAATTGTCCAAATAGTCAAATGTTCCCGCAAAAGCTGCTCCGGCTGTAGACAAGTCGGTAGCTTTCAGAATTTTCAGCTCCTGCAACAACATCTGATCGTTATCGGTATCAAGAAGAGTCTAAGATGATTATTTAGTGACCATTCTGGATCATGATTTGCTCTGTTGTAACAGGACTATTGACGGAACAGCCTCAAGCGCTGGGAAGAGTGACAAGGTACCTTATAATAAGGCTCTTCATAAGCAACCAGCATGTATCTATTGTCTTTGCGGCTGGAAGAGGCATGTTCCCACTAATAGAAAAGGGGGACGATAGAGGAGCGAGTAACAGAGATTGAGCTTTGGAAAGTACGGCAAAAACTTGGGAGATCTTGAACGGCTGTCATCCGTTCAGCATCAACTTGCGGACCTTGAAAAAGTGTTCAATGGCAGCCTTTGCACTTTCCAGGAAAGTGAGATTTTCCGAAAATAATCGGTTCATTGACGCACTCGTATCGACCACGAATACGAAAATCATGGCGACAATCCAGGTAACTCTTCTCCCTCCCACCATTCAAACCTGGTGCCAACCCAACTCGAGTTCTACGACAGCATCACTACCTATCGCACAGTAACAAATCGTTGGGAGCGCGCCGTGAATTCCTCAGATTGAAAGTAAAAAAAACGGAAAACAACGCGGTAAAAAAGGCCAGTTGGAAAGCCCGATCAATTCCACCGCGCCGGTAATTAATGGCAAACGCCCCCCCTCCCAAATCCCATTGGAAAATCGTCACCAACAGCTTTCGCTCAGCCCCCCATCCGTCGATAACAAATTTCAAAAAGCATCTCATCCAGCGAGGACTTATCTTTACCACCTCGCGCGTTGTTTCTCACCCAGGATAACAATTACACAGGAAAGCCGCTTAGACCCTCTCCTGTGTAGACAAGCAAACCTTTTGGACCTCTTGATCGACGGAGAGCCAGACTCTGGCAAAACGCGTACACCGTACTCCATCTCCGACAAGGTTGCGAGCGTGAATATCCGTTGAAACCATGTCAAAGCAACTGGGAAAGAGCCTTCTTCGCTCAGCGTAAGTGAAGAGATGTGGTTTCGCAGTCGCTGGTACATTTGTAAGCTGGTGTGGGTGACGTATCGTTGACGGGCTGGAATGACATTGTAGGAAAAACTATACCAAAGGGTATTCGGATATTCAGATCAAAGTCCGGTAAGACATCTCACAACAACGCCGTCTTTGATGCCTTCTAACCAGCCCATCCTTGTATCAGGCAAGCAACATCAAATGACCCGGTTAGTAAACTCCTTCATGTCCCCTTCTTCTGCTAAATTCCCATTGACTCTGACTTGAATTGCAATTGGATGCTAGTGGGGTCCTTCAGGGTCGTTGATGGCGGAGATATCTCAGGCCACTTTCAATCAGTACGTACATCCATGTGCTATCATTCAATAATTAATGAGTATCCTTAATACTCTTTTACCCCAGTCGAGATTTTCTAGAAATTATGGAAATGATTGATAAACGACTTAATGACCACGGAAAGAACTGGAGACATGTATTCAAGGTACGCATTTGCTAAAATTTACTGGAGACGGATGATGCATGTAACATTATTACCGTCATAGGCTCTTACACTATTGGACTATCTGCTGCACACCGGTTCTGAGGCAGTTATTGCGTATGCTCGGGAAAATCTGTATGTTATAAAAACATTGAAAGAATTTCAGTACATAGACGACGATGGGAAAGACCAAGGAGCCAATGGTATGCGTCTGATATGTCATTTTCCGAGAAAACGACTCATGTTTGGTTGTGCTTTTCGACAGTTCGACAAAAAAGTAAAGATATTACAGCCCTGTTGGCTGATGAGTCGCGTTTGCGAGAAGCACGCCAGACGAGAATGGATATGCGTGGCAGAATGACCGCAGGCGATGGGTTTGGCGCTCCAAGCGCGGGGATAAATCAGGGAGGTTCCTATTATAACGAGGACCGTGAATTGCAAAAAGCTCTTGAAGAGAGCAGACGTACAGCGCAACAGGATGAAAGTCGTCGAAAAGCTTTGGACAACGAGTATGGTCTCAAGTGCTCGCTTTGCAAAGATCGCTGTTCATGTTTTTAATCCTGAATATAGGGAGGAAGAACTGCAAAAAGCACTTGAATTGAGCGAAAAAGAGGCCATTGAGAGGCGAATGCGCGAACGGGATCAAGCAATGCAGAACCAGCCAACGGGAGACTCTACGAAAAAAGACGACATCATCGACTTTTTTGGGGGTCTTGAAGACACTACTCCGACCAATCCTTATGCGCAGCAGCAGCAAAGTGGCGGCTACGACCCATTTGCAGGATTTGGCGGTGCCGATCCCTTCGCCCAGCAGCAACAGCAATTCCAACAACAATATCTTTTGCAGCAACAGCAGCAATTGCAATTGCAGCAGCAGTTGGCCCAGCAGCAGCAACAGCAGCAGCTCGCGCAACAACAGCTCATGCAACAACAGATGCAGTCTAATCCTTTTGGTAGCAATCCATTCGGGGGTGCTGCGCCCAACTCAGCTCCGGTTCAGCAACAGCTTACCGGAGACAATAATGCCCTTGCTAGGGGAAGGTAATTACGATGGCAAGGACAATAACAGTTGCTTTTGCTGGCTGCGGAAGACTAAAGGGTTTTCTCGTAGTGGGCCCATCGACCCATTTGCAAGCCTCGCAGCAAGTCGGTCAAACGCGTAGGTGAACTACGCTGTACTTTGTCAACATTTATATTGAACGATCGCGTTCCCTACTAGCAATACCCAAAACCAAGGGGCCAGTGCGGCAGGCGGCCAGTTTAACCCATTTGGCGGCAACACGACTAGCAGTGGTGATCCTTTTGCGGCAATGGGAGGGTCCCATCAACAGGTGCGTATAGCGCATAGTACCCGTTTGCAAGAGGTACGTCCCTCAGCATTAACCATTGCATGTCAGGGCGTCGCTGCGCATTCGACTGGAGGAGGATATGGAGGTCAGGGAGTCGGATCTCACTCTACGGGCGGTGGTTTTGGATCTGGAGTTTCTGCGCACAACACTGGTGGCGGTTTTGGAGGCATTGGGGTCGCGTCTCATTCGACCGGCGGCTTTGGTGGTGTAGCATCACACTCTACGGGCGGGTTTGGAGGTATGGGGCAAGCGAGCAGTCAGGTGAGTTAGATTTTGCTCAATCCCCCTGCGACCACATGGCAACAGCTAATAAAGCTTTCTCCAGCCTATTTCACAACACAACACTGGCGGCGGCTTTGGAATGGCAAGTCAAAATACAGGCGGCGGTTTCGGCACACCAAACAAGTCAGCATCAGACCTTGTCAATCTGGATGCCAACAGCCTCGCCAGTGGAAGAGCATCAACCGGCGCATTTGGAGCACCTGCCGCAAAGAACCCATTCCAAACCGGAGGTCAACAAGGTAATAAGTATCAGTGGGAAACACCAAAGCCTACTCAGCCGACGTTAGCCCAATTGGCGGGACAAAACGCGTTTGGTGGGTCTCCAGCTGGTAACGCGTTTGGCAACCAGCAAGCGGGTGGACAGTATGGACAGAACACGTTCCCCGGAAACATGGGTGCAAATCCCCTTGGTCAGCAAGGAATGGCGGGAATGCAGCAGGGGGCTTTCAACCAACAGCAACCTTTTGGGGCGATGGGAACAGGGCAAGGCGGTTTCCAGCAGCAGCAACCAGGATTCAATCAGTTTGGAGCGCAGCAGCAGGCGGGCGCCATGGGCTCAGGTGGACCCTTCTTCTAACATCATGATTTATTACGTATGGTTTTTATAAATTGAATTTGCGTGCCTTTGTTCACATTCAACACAACCACATACTCAATTTTAAGGCATAAGTTGTTCCAAGCGGGAAACGGAAGGCGAGAATGCCCCTGTAAAATGCGCACCACAGTATGACGTGTCGTAGTTTTCACCTTGTGCCAGCTGGTCGTTTTGTCCAGTCTCGCTCCCGCGTTCGTTCTAATGGGATCCGATTCCGTTTTCCTCATTATGCAGTGCTATTTCTCGTGCGCTATGGGCACACGACGGGCGATGCACTCATTTTTATGTGAGCGGACTTCTCCCAAAGTTTGACACACGGCGTCTCGGTAGACTTAGATTTATGTAAACTTTTCAGTTCCAAATTCATGGTGTCCCGGGGTACTCAGGTGGATGGAACCATACCCTTTAATTCCAAATTTCGACGCACGGTGTCCCGATACACTCAGGTTTATATAGACCTACCTTTCTATTCCAACACTGGACAAACGCCGTCCCAGGACACATTCAAAAGTTGCGTGAACGTACTTTTCAATTCCTTTCCAATTCCAAATCCACAGTCCCAGCGTTCTCAGCGTTCTCAGCGTTACTTTAACGTACCTTTGTCCGGGGCACTCAAAAGTAGCGTGAACGTACTTTTCAAGTCCATTCCAATTCCACATCCACAGTGTCCCAGGGTTCTCAGCGTTACTTTAACGTACCTTTGAATTCCACACACCGCGTCCGCCGGGTACTCACAATCATATAGATCTACCTTTCTATTTCAAAGTCGGCACACTGTCTGCATTCCAGAGAAGCACGGCATCGCGGGAGATGTTCCCCGGATTCCACATGAGGTCACCGCGAAGTGGGAACACTTATCTCTTTGTGAACTTTGCAAGGCGTATATCGACATGTCACACTCGTGCCATATGAACACACCTTGCAATGTAGGTATCAATCCGAATGTTGAGTTCTCTTCCGGACTCTCTTCCGGTCTTAGACGGAAAGTTGAGACCATCCAATGTCTTGGTTCATCAACTGTATAGACATCCAATTCGAGCTTTTCCTCGATGTTCCACACCTTATCCAAATGTTTGGGAATTTCATTTGATCGTTCATCGCTCACATTCCAGACGAAATCGGAGACCCGCGTTGCCTTCCAACTAGCAGCTGAAAGATCAACGAATATGTATCGCCTATGGCTTGTAATCAAGCTTGCGGGGCACCGATCTGGTGCAAAAATGCGGCTCTTGACAGGCAGCCCTAGTATTTGAGGAAGCGAGAATCTGTTAGCAAAATGACGTTTCGATCTTGTAGTACTGCAACGTTGCCGCATACCTCAAGGTGGTAGACGCTGCTGTCTTGATCGGACATCAGTATGAAACCTAGATACATACCATTGGGATGTTCCCGGCCATATGTCATCATTCAGAACCTACGTGCGCAGCAACGCGGTAGTCTGTGCGGGAAACGTTGCGGCTTCTGCCGCGGTGCTATGCGCCTGATACTTGATAGGGCATGAGAGCGTTAGCAACGTTTACCCATGAGACTTCAACATTGTTGCATACCCGTCTTTGAAATACACGAACCGTGGCCAGACATTGCCTTGATCGTGCCTCACATACACGCGTAATTCCCACGCATTTGCATGAGAGCGGCAATCCTTCAGGTCGCATTGTGACGACAACTGCAGCCAGAACCAACGGCTGCAGCACGCCGTACTGTAGGTGGGTCGGTGGGAAACGTTGAGAGTTGCGAACGTGGGCTGCGCGCTTGAACTGCAAGAGACGGGATCTTGATCCATCTCGTGGCTGCAGACATACTAACGACTTGTGTGTGCGCTTGGGCGTTCAGAGAAGAGTGGAACAAGTGGGGAGGGCAGAAACGACCCTCCTTTTTATAGACGAAACGGGAGGCCACGCTGATTGCTGCGCGTGTCTTCCCAGGGGGAGCGTATTATTGGTCGTCTGCCCGATGAGCGTTCTTCTTACCAATTCATCACGTTGATTCGCCTCCTGGAGAACGAGGGGAAGCCCCTTGGAACCGTCTTTTTACGAAAGCAGCTTATCCAAGCAGGACGGCACGTGAGTCACGAACATGGACTGGAACTCCACGGCATGCGACCAGCAGCAGGCAAGGATGATCTCATGGCAACCTCTGCTCGGCAATTGTCGACGACAATGTGTCCGTGTAGTTTCAGTTGACACCCGAAGAGATCAAATTCGTCGCATTTCTCAAGTGCTGGCGACTCGTTGGGATTATCACAAGTCACCATATGATGTTTTGCATGTTGCGCGGGGAGCATCGTTGAAAGATATTAAGGGACAATATTACAAGGTAAAAGGCCACTTGGTATAGGAAACCTCAAGTGAATATCTATGAATCATCTCATACTCGCGCATGGTTGTTTGCCATCCGCCTTCTTTATGAAGATGCAATTCGATTATTCGCTTATAGTTTGGGGTTAGTGGATTTAGAGGAAAAGCAATAACCCTGCTCTTGCTTTCTGCAGCTTTCTATGGAATACCACCCGGACCGTACCATCGCCAAGCCTATAGAAGAACGAACGCAATGTAATCAGACATACATCCTCGTTCAAAATGCGTACGC
This sequence comes from Spizellomyces sp. 'palustris', assembly GCA_006535965.1. Taxonomy (NCBI): domain Eukaryota; kingdom Fungi; phylum Chytridiomycota; class Chytridiomycetes; order Spizellomycetales; family Spizellomycetaceae; genus Spizellomyces; species Spizellomyces sp. 'palustris'. The sequence goes on along the minus strand of QEAR01000026.1, from coordinate 124,200 downwards.
CATATTGTCCGATACTCGTAAAAGGGCCGAATACGACTATCTCATCGCGACCCGCGTCGCACCCGTCGTGTCGTACACCCGAGCGCCAACTGCTGCTGCCGGTCAGCCGCAGGCTTTCTGGGGCGACGGACAGACTCCAACCAACATTGGCAAAATCATGACTCCCTGGGTCATCGGACTGGGAGCAGTATGGTTTGTTGGCACTGTGTTATCAATGTATGTGTCAGAGCAGCAAAGCCGATCTGAGGTAGAGGCGTGGCAGGTATGTTGAGTGCAACACACTCTTGTAGTGTCACGACGACTTAATCCCCATCTTAGGAGTATATGAAGGCGAGAGAGCAGGAGGGTTTGGCGGATGTGCTTGGTTATACTCGAAAGTGAAGTATGGTTTGCATGGTCCAATGTACATAGAGCGATGATGGTTTTGCCCGTTTCCAGACAATGATGTTTTCTATAACCATCAAGTTGCCATGACTGAAGTGGGCGCTTTATTGCTTGCAAGATGTGACATCTCCAATGATAGTACCAAGCCAAATTGTCAGACTCGCACGATAGGGTGGATGTAGTAAGTATTCCCACATTGTCCCGTTAGCAAAACCACGACGCAAGGTCCTGCAACTCTAGTAGTGGGGTCGACACACCTGTCAAAGAGTCAACCACAGGCTGCCAACAGCACAAATATGAAACGGATCGCGTTGGCAGGCTGGAGCAGAGTCCGTTGTCATTAGCCGAGTTGGAATCTGAGATGTGTTCCAGCGGTTTTGAACACGCAAACTCGGGGAGGGAAAGAAGAACGAGTTCTTTTATTGACCAACGACGATGGCGTAGTCACATCATTGTGTTGCCATGAAACAACACGTCAGGGCGTAAGCTCGCGATCACCCCCGCCCTTCCTTTGTCACATATCTCTTTGACCCGGCCATCACTCCCATTCATTGCCATCACCTGAACCTGCATACAGTAGCCGCTCACTTTCAACAAAGCCGTTGCTCCACCATGTTTCCTCGTGGGGTTGTGGTGGGGATGACGCGTCGACTTGTGCACATCATCTGCCTTGTAGTTCTCCTCTTTGTCAAAGATATAGTGATGGTGAAGCACGGGGATTTCAAGAGATGCCAGCAAAGTGGTTTCTGCGTGAGGCAGAGCGCATTTGCAGATCTGGTCGATAAAGTTCCCAGTTTTGGGTTTCAGTTTGAACTCCTCCCAGATTCCGTTAAGATCGACGAAGGGAGAGGTGTTGTCACAGCACACTTGCTGGACCAAAAACAAAAGACCCCTTTCATATTTGAATTGTCTTTGTTGGAGCGCGACACTGCTCGAGTGCGAATTAAGGAAGCTCCTCCGATAAAGCCGCGCTATGAACTCCTTGGCGACCTCGCCCTTGCGTCAGCACTGCCTGCTTCTGTCCCTATTGCCAAAGTAAATCGCAGTTCGACTGGAGAGGAAATTGCTGTTCATTTTGGGGCATCCGGAAAGAATCTGTTGATCCTACGTGCCAGACCATTTAGATTTGAATTGTCTGTGAATGGAGAGCCTGCCGTGTCGTTCAACGACAAGGGGTACTTGTACTACGAACACTCCCGAACCAAGGAGAGTACACCAGCATTGGAGAACCAGGCCGCGGGCGCTGCGGATGGGAGCGTGCCAGTTGAAGAAGGAGCAAACAAAGATGATGAGATTACGAAATTGAAAGAGGCTCTCAACAAAGATATGTGGGAAGAGACTTTCAACGGAAAAACGGACTCGAAGCCGAATGGTTGGTAGTGAGACGAGTCTCTGTGACTATGCGTATGTCATACTCAATGGCCCTTAGGTCCTGCATCCATCGGATTCGACGTATCGTTCCCGGGATCCAGTAATATTTATGGTATTCCGCAACACGCCTCTACATTTTCTTTGAAGACAACGCGGTAAGAAGGATTTGGCAGTATCTCGCATCAACCGACATATGACTCACTTGCAATGTCCGCCGCATTTTGCTACAGAGGGGAGAATAGGGAATACGATCAACCATATCGTCTGTACAACCTTGATGTCTTCGAGTACATATTGGACAGCCCCATGGCTTTATATGGATCTATCCCATTTATGTTGTCCCACAAGAAAGGCGTTTCTTCTGGCGTCTTCTGGTTAAATTCCGCAGAAATGTGGATCGACGTCGAAAAGGCGAAGGGAACAGGCACTTTGGTGAGTCCTTTGGATTGGAAACCTATAGCTTTGTAACTTCTAACGTTACTTTAAAGTCAAAGCTTGCTAGTTATATTCCGTTTGCAACGTCTAAAGAGACAAGTGCTACTACCACTTCCACACATTGGATGGCCGAGTCTGGGGTCTTGGACCTCTTTGTGTTCGTGGGATCGACACCAAATGATATCTTTGACTCCTTCACTGCCATTACTGGGCGCCCAACGATGCCACAGCATTTTGCCACAGCTTATCATCAATGCCGATGGAACTACATGGATGAACAGGATGTTGCAGATGTGAACGCAGGATTTGAAAAGCATGACATTCCGTATGATGTGCTGTGGTTGGATATCGAACACACCGATGGCAAAAAGTACTTCACCTGGGACAAAACAAAATTCCCGAATCCGGAAATCATGCAAAACAATCTAGCAGTCAACGGCCGGAAGATGGTCACCATCATCGACCCTCATATTAAGCGTGATGATGGCTACTACATCACCAAAGAAGCCAGGGAAAAGGGACTGTTCATCAAGGATAAGGATGGAAATGAATTCGACGGATGGTGCTGGCCAGGTCGGTTTTTCACTGAAGTAGATGGCTCATTACAGCCTGAATGACATTTCCTTTTCAGGCAGTTCCAGTTGGATTGATTACACCGACCTCGCTGCCCGACAGTACTGGGCGGAAAAGTTTCAGTTTTCAGAGTACAAGGGTTCTACTCCCAGTCTTTATACCTGGAACGACATGAATGAACCCTCCGTCTTCACAGGTCCGGAAGTTACTATGCCAAAGGACGCATTGCATCATGGAGGGGTAGAACATCGTGATGTGCACAATGTATACGGTGCTCTGCTACATCGGTCAACATGTGAGGGGCATTTACTGCGGTCGAAAAATGAGGATCGTCCTTTTGTTTTATCTCGTGCCTTCTTTGCTGGAACCCAGAGATATGGCGCGATCTGGACCGGTGACAATACAGCGGAGTGGGACCATCTGGCTGCCTCTGTGCCGATGATACTTTCCATTGGTGTGGCGGGAGTAGTCTTTAGCGGAGGTATGGTTCGGTGATGCGACGGCGGTCTGCGATGATTTGGAATACTAACAGGACGGAAATTTAGCTGATGTCGGTGGCTTCTTCGGAAACCCTGAACCTGACTTGCTTCTCCGCTGGTACCAGGTTGCAGCATTCCAACCTTTCTTCCGCGCGCATGCACACATTGATACGAAGCGCCGTGAGCCTTGGTTGTTCGGTGAGCCCTATACAAGCCTCATCCGTGAAGCCATCCGACAACGGTACAGGATCATGCCGTATTTGTACACGTTATTCTGGCAATCGACGCAGAACGGGTCTCCGATTATGCGGTATGTGGCCTCCTTGGTGTTCGATGCAACGGACTCTTTGCTGACAGGTGCTGTTTCAGGCCCATGGTATCTGAATTTCCTGAAGATGAAAATACTTTTGGAATGGGCGACCAGTTCATGCTGGGAAAAGGACTTTTGATAAAACCTGTCGTGCAGAAAGACCAAAGTAGTGTCGACGTATATCTGCCAAAACTCGCGGTTTGGTATGATTACGCATCGTTGGGAAAAGTTTCCCCGTCAGTGGCCGGAATTCTGAATGTCAAAACACCACTGGAAAAAATTCCTGTGCTTTTGCGAGGAGGAACCATACTTCCCAGGCGTGAGCGAATCCGGCGTGCGTCTAACCTCATGTTGCGCGATCCCTATACGCTACTGATTGCGCTTGACCACAAGGTACGCTGAGAACATCGCTCGCTCACAACTCTTTAGGCCAAGCCTGACTTGACTTTTAATAAACCGTATAGGGCGAGGCAACTGGTACCATATATGCTGACGATGGACGCAGTTTCCGTTTCAGAGAAGGCAAATATGTATTGAGCGACCTCGCCTACTCCAGCGGAACTTTATCAGCGCGTGGGGTGCGACTTGGGAATGATGGCAAACTATCCGATGCCGATGTAGATGCACTTGGTGCGCGTGTGGAGAGACTAATTATTACTGGACTGTCGGGCTTACCCAAGAAAGTCGAAATGGATGGTAGACAGCTAGGGTTTACCGGGGAGAAAGTAGACGGAGATGTTTATAAGATAGTGGTAAAGGATCCGAAGGCCTGGGTGGGGCGAGATTGGAAAATTCATTTGGAGTGAAAGGGGGTTTCCATGCAGAATTTATATAGGACTTTCAATCGCATGTAGATCGAAACAGAAGGACAGTTTGTAGCGCGAGTGCAGGTTCATCACGTGCCTCTTTGTTGCTATGGCAATCTTTGCCCTCAGATCACTGCATGCTTTACTGTTGAGCAACAGGTTTCGCTGTTTTTATAACGAGCAAATGTCGAGTTCACGAACGTCATTGTGGGGAAGAACTTTGGTGTGTCATCGCCATCTTGTGCGTCAACATCTGAGTTCTGCTTCAACATGTGCGCTGCGCAGGTGGTCGTCTTCACAAGCAACGGCATTGGCCGAACCCTGTGACAATTCCCCACAACATCAGAGCAAGCAGTCTTCTCCCCTACCTTCCATCACAACTATACCCAGCACGCCGCGCCAGTCCAACCTAGTTGATCAAAAAGTCTCCTCTATACGCCCTCCTGTAAAAGCCAAGTCATCCTCCTTCCCTCTGCCTGTTCTTTTTGATAAGAAAGCATCCTCTCTCGCGGCCGAAATCGCTGAATATCCCTGGCTTCTCAGCATTTCTCCTTCCAGACGTGCCCGTCCCACATTTTGGTCAGCTCTGAGAGACAAGCACTTTCTGACTGTTGGAACGGCCCGTGCGCGGAAACACCTTAATCATCCCACGTACGACTTCCCAGACCAATTTTGTGAAGATGTTTCCATCGTGACGGAGGAGTTGTTTAAGGCATTATCGGCTCCTGACCGAGCAGGGGACGAGGAATCTTTGAGAACCGTAATGGTAAAGGCCGTAGCGGATCGATTCGCAGCAGGGTATAGGACATTATTAAGTCAAGGGAAGCGGGTGGAATTCTTGTTGAATGGGAAGCCAAAGATAACTGTGACTGGGCTGCACTTTACATATGGACCATATCCAGCACCAACTTCCGGGTACGTCGCCCAACAGTGGTGGAGTTTGATCGAGCTGGTCATACCCGAGGAGGATTCAACGTTTAGTTCACATCCACGACAGAAAGAAATTATGCAGCGAGCTATGGATGATGGAGTGTACTTCAAGGTGGATGTTAGAGTAGATTTGGACGTGGAGTTTGTGGTGACAGATGTGAAGAGCGATATGCCTTTAATTAGGGATAGGAGACGACGGGTCGAATTACAGTTCATCAGCCCGCATTTTTCACCATGGGACGAGGTTTTCGAGTTGGATGCCGCAGGGGAGTGGAAGCTGAGATGGCAATGGAGGATCAGCGATGTCGACTGGATTGTCGAGAGTATGATGCCAAAGGTGGAACCAAAACATAAGATAGACTGGAGAGCTGAAAAAGATGCTTAGGGCTACCTGTGGGGCTTGGTGCTGAGGTGGATCTGCTTTTCGCCATCATGGCGAGTATAGATGTAGATTTTTGTACGGCATATTTACGATATGAAAAGATTCTCCAATTCATTTACAGCCCCAAACGCTGGCCGAATCACGTCACTTTACCAAACATTGCCTCCTCGCCGAGGAGTGGGACGGATCTCTGGAGAATTTGGGGATGACATGTTCGGCCGGGAGATGGGCCCCTTTGGGTAGTCAACAGGATAATTTCCTAAAGGGGATAACGATGAAATCATTTGTTATTTGTTGTTATGTTTGCATTAAACCTTCCACCGTGTCTTATCTAACTTTGTTACGACGCAATTTGTTATTCTCCTTAATCTCAAAACCAGAGACCCGGCGATGCCCTGACGCTGTTATCGACGAGTAACGTCATTTGTTGACGAGGGCAGAGGGTCACAAGGGCCTATCACCACGTGCAAAACCGCGGGATGCTCTGCAGCTAGAGGGGGGGTCATCCTACCCTTGTTTTCTGGTCTATAAAGGTCGCAAGCCTCCAACGACTCCCGCAGGTCCAAGTATTAAAAAAGAAGCTGCGCAAAAAGACCGATCCCAACCCTTTTTTTATTTAGCAACGTTTGCCCAACCTCCGCGCTTGCGTCCGCGCGTTCCGATATAACTACAACTCAACGTTTTGAACACTTTGTCTCTCGCCATGGACGTTGCCTCTGCAACCAACGTACCCAATGAGCCCACGACATTGTCAAAGGAGGAGTCCGTCCTTGTAAGTAAAAGTAGACCCGCGACTCGATACTAAAGGAGCAAATGCTGGAGATGGGGGGGGGGGGGGGGGGTGAATGCGTTGCATGCTACATGTTCACCGCGTCGTCATCTTGGTTTACATTGTCTCTAGTTGCCAAGTCTCACTGCCGGTTTTATTTTGGTAACCATGTTTGCTGACAGTTCGTCTTGTCCTCATGCCTTCTTGCATGTGTCATTTTAGAGAGCGGAATTGCTATGGATGCTCGAAACGCAAGCCCCACCGCTGGTTGCAGAAGTTGGAACCATCATTAAGGTAAGTGTCCTATTTATTGCTGTCCCTGCAACGGCGGAAGGGTGGAAAGATGGTCTCTTTTCGGCCACCTAACGTAGCCATTTTGTCTTTTCTTAGACCGGCTTGGCGTGCTGCACTCCCAGTTCCGCCGACGCAGGTACTATTTCATCATGCATCAGTGTCCTTCATTGCCCTTCACTAAGTCTCAGATCAAATAGGACCAAATCAGCGGTCCACCGCCTCTGCAACGTTAGCTGTAACATCAGCAAAGTAAGAAGAAAGCTACTCACTGTTGACACGTCTCCTGTGGCTGACAAAAGTGTTTTGTAGTAGCGACTTGTTGAAGGGATTCGTTACAATAGATGGGACCGCCATCATTAAAGGGGTACGATATCCTCGGTGACGTAATTGATTTGTCGTTTTGGTCCAAAGCTGATAGTCTGTCCATATAGGAGCTCACGCTAAAACTGCCACATTACAATCGAGGGAATGTAATAAAATTGACGATAAATTCAGCCAACCCACCCATCCTGCACCAGGTGCGTCGATGCTCGTCCCGCACACTTTATAAGGTATCGCCTAATGCATGAGGGTGTCGAAGGTCCAAACAGCCCGCAACTACCTACTGTTAGCTCTTGAGGCTTTCGAGTCCCAACCAAATGCAGCGCATGATCGAGACAGCCTTCTGCAGGTATGCTCCAGAATGGCGAGCATGTATCCTTACTCTCCAGCTTATGCGTCATTTTCATCGTATAATAGCTCTTGCATCGTGTGTCAGCCATTGTCAAGAAAGCCAAAGCTGCGCTCGTTCGAATCGATGAGTCAGATATCTTTCCAAATAAGGAGTGCGACATCAAGGTATACTATCACGGTCATTCCAACATGCTATTATGTAGCTTCTCCAACTCTCCAGTATGATACCAAAGGTCTTCGCACCAGACTTGCCGGATGATCTAGTCGTGGAGTTCCATGTCATCCAATCGAATCTCGTGGTGTCGGTATATGCATTGAACTTCCATCAACCGGGCATTCCGCTGCAGTTTCAAAGCAAAATCCTGGGGAAGTTCAAAAATATCAAGCTTGAGTAAGTGTAACGGTGCCCCAATCGTCCTGTTGCCCATTGATTAATTCCATTGTCCTGTTCGCTTCCAGCACATACAAAGGGCGACCAGTTGAAATTCTTGATGAACTAACCGTGGAATCTGCAAGTCCCCGGTTGGCTACATTAGTTCGTTCGATTGATACCCTCGATGGCCTTTGTGAGGAGATGCGGATCAAGTTGCAAATATTGCGATGAAGGGGACAAGGGTGTTGTTTAGAGGCCGTCCTTGCTATATATAGGCTACAATCCGTTCGAGTCGTTGTGCAGGAAGAATGCCTTCAATGCTTAGTTATGATTAGTGTTCAGAGCAGAGATGAATACAGGATGTATACTTTCTGGCCCATGGCCGCACCCGAATATGAATTGGGTGTCAATCAGTAATTTTAGTCTATCTGCTACTGAACAATATATATACAAGAACTGCAGCTATAAAAAATATTCTACAAGGACGCAATCAGGACTTTTCCATGAAGCGATCTACCCAGTCGCTAATCTGTTGAACATTTTCTTCCATATCATGAATGGATTCACTCCGCATCTCCCAAACAATTTCAGGCCTGTATGAGTCCCAAGCTTCTTCCAGTACGACTTGCATAATCTCGCATTCGACATTTTCTTGAATTTTCTTTTCGGAATAATTTCTAGGAAGTTCGCCTGTTAGACCGGCCGCAGCCTTTTTGCATGACCGTCGCCTGACGTTACCGTTGTTCCAGTCGGGGATAAAGAATCTGATTGTCCGTCCTAAGAACAACCACTAGATCGAACCAGCGCTCAGGAAAGAAGTCGCAACCATGGTGATCTACTACTTTTCCACCTTCTAGCATCATCGGCTCTAGTTCATCGATAACCTGACTTCATTCATAAGCTTCGATTGGCACGTCGCAATAGCTCACTGCAAAATGAACACAAACCTTATCTTCATCCAACAGCCATGACTGGAACTCTCCATCCCAACCCTGGTGTAAGCCTCGTTCCTTTACTAAACTACCGACCTCAACATGTTCCAAACCAGTTGCTATTGCTATTAGTTCCGAAGTGGTTGTCTTTCCGGTACCGGGTGTCCCTGTCACAAGTATGTTGGGACGTTGACGCTTTGGGATATTGGGAGGAGTATCTGGGGTGTCAGAGTCGGATAGGTCCATGATGCTTGCTAGTCAACTGTCAAACCAACAGGCGATACGAATTGAAATTCAGACTCCGCTGTTGCCATTGACGACCAGGACAACGCGGAGACTGCGCCATAGCTGTGCTGACACACCACCTCGCGTCAAGATCGTCCACCTTGGGCGACCTAAAGTTCTGGCCGATACCACAACTGCACAGCACGTCGCTGCCTACAGCACCCAACATGGCAAATAAAAACAAAAGTACCCGACCGCAGAATGTTACCCCGGAAATGGTTCTGAAGTATGTACGTTAGTTCGATTTTGAGACTAAAGCAATCTTGCTAAATTTTGATCATTTTCTTCTACGCTCACTTATGGGATAGACATACCAAACCAGCTGATAAGGTACCTGTTAACTAAGTTCTCAACTCTTGACTATTCAGTTGTATGTCATCTGACGCTGAATCAGTTCCTGTGCCCGCTTAGTTCGAATAAGTACATTGAGGTTTGTTTCCAAACCAGCATAACGTCGACAAACCAATATAGAACATGTATTTATTTATTAAATTCAAGTTCCTTGAGTTTCGAATTCGTGACATGGAATCAAGTAAGGTAGTGTATGCGTTGCGTCTCACGATAAGTGGACAAGTGCCCATGCTGTTCTCAACACCCGATCCAGGTAATTTTCGAAGTCAAACGACCGTCGGTTGAGATCAACTGGAAGGAACGAGACTTGAGCGGGTGAGATATTCATATCTGGAAACCACGCGGAGGGAAAATGACGGCTCAGTTGCTGACGTGATCTTCTTCTGCAGCGGTGACGAACTCCGGACAATTGCCTACGCTTTCCCGGCCGACTTTCTCTCTTACAAAACTGTTGGCACAACGTACGAACAAAATCATTTCATGTTAGCTATTCATCATCTCATATTCTTCCAACCTCCAATCTCTACCAGATTAGTGTTTGCTGTTTGTCCCGAAGGTATCCAGAACTTTCGGATGATCGAGCGACACTACTTCAAAGGAAAACTCCTCAAGTCTTTTGATTTCACATTTGGGTATTGTATACCTAATAGTGTCAATACATGGGAAGCAGTTTATTCCGTAAGTAATTTTGCTTCATGTTGGTAAGAATATTTGTTAAAAACACATTCTCTGCCTCTAGCTACCAGAACTGACTGAAAAGCAAGGTAAGCTCAAGGCCTACATATTGACATATCTGAATCAACCTGGCTCAGCAATATCACTGACGCAATTTCTATGTAGTCCAAGAGATGATCGACAGTCCCGGAACAGCACTATCAGATAGTTTCTACTTTGTTGATGATCGACTCATCATGCACAACAAAGCCAGCTATAGCTATAGCTAGCGCTGAATTCGATCCACTATTTAATAAGCAAATGGAGGGAAGCTGTGGACTGATGGGTCCGTGGAGGTCTTCTAACGATCACTCCTATGGGAGATGTAAATATAGATGGGTCACTTACAGGAACCGTGAAAAGAGACGTGATCAAGGCGAATTAGGAACTATACCTTTTTGAGCAGTTTATTATCGAATGACACTGCTACAGCTTCCGATAATTCACTTTATTATGCGCAGGATTCGTTTAGTGTCCAAAGATGCGGCGCAATAGCAAGGAATATCGCTTACTTGTATTCCTTGAGTAAGAATTGGTATTGCTCCTGCTTTTCTTTCAAGGTGCTAGACACTGTTGATAATTCGGCCTTCTGGTCGTGCAGCTCCTGCTCCAGCAGCGTGTTCTGTCGTTGCAGTTCTTCCAGTCGAGTCTGAATATAGGTTTTAGGTTTGTAAACAAGATCAGCTATCATAAAAGATCGAAATCTCTAGCGTTACCTCTGCCTCTTTCAATGCAGCATCGGTTGTCTCCTTTTCTGCTCTTGGGACATACTCCTCTGTTTGAGCCTTTTTCAGCGCCTCGATTTGACTATTACGTTCCGTAACTTCCACCTCGAGAGTTCCAATCTTCCTTTCATACACCTGGAGAGGCATTAGTCTCAAGACCTTCTCAACATAGCAATGCATTTAACACTATACCGAGACAGGATCTTCGCCAATCTTGAACGATTTGATCTCATCGGCAATCTCTGCCAAAGCTGCAATCATTGAGTCGATACAAGTGTTGATACGACCGCAAGGTCAACGTACTAGTATCTTCTTTCTTCTTTTTTTCAACAGTCGATGACGGTAGATATGCCGCGTAAATTGCCAGCTTTCGTCGTAAATCATTTCTCAGCCTTTGACAACGAGGATTAGCCTTCTGACTGTTGAGCACGGCACTGCAAATTATCTTACTGGTGATTTTCCGCTGAACCAACGCAATTTGTGTCATTTTAGTCCGAAAGTAAATCACAACACCATTCACAAATAACGTACCTTCTAACTCTTCTAAATGCTTTTCCAAGCGCTTGCTCTTCCTTCGCTCGTACTTTAGTAATAACCTGTTTTCATTTTGTGACAGAAGTTTCTGAACTTTGGTTCTCAGAAAATTCAATTCACGCTGGTCATTTTGGAAGCTTGCGATGGTTTTATCATATTCGTTCTGTTGATTTGCTTAATATATGTGCAAGCTACCTTGTCGGCATTTTCTTTTTACCTTGATCTCAGCTAAAATTGGTCCATATAATTTGAATTCTGCAATGACTTTCTCAAAGGCGGCGCTATAAACTTGAAGCCGTCGAAAATCGGGTCCGGAAGGGGGGGCATCCAGTGCTTCGAGTTCCTGTATTCAATACATATCATTGACGGGAATACCCTAATAGCTCGGTCTACAGGTTTTACCTTTTGTACAAATTTAAACAACTTTTCCAACTGATCAGCTTTTGCAAATTGGTTTTGTTTATACGTCCAGTCCTTTCGATCTAGTATTTCGTCAATTTCCTTGTGCGTCTTCCACTCATCATGTTTGGTTATGTTTAGATACGGTGACGGGATAATTCGTGCTCGTACATGTGCGGGTAGAGTTGGTAGCTGATGTGCAGCTTTCGGAGGCGCTGTTTCTGTCTCCGGGAGAAGAGGGGAGTAAATCTGGCGTAATTTGACTGCATCATATTGTTCTAAAACGTCATGTAGATCGGTGATGTTGTGGATCGTCTTTTCATCGAGCGTCCGATCTACTCCACCAGTTGTACTCTCAGCTCCTGTTTGGGCAGCTGTCAATTCTGTAAGCTCTTTGGAGGTCAAGTTGCCATCAAGGACTTCGCTATTTGCATTTAGGGCACTTTTGCTAATCCAACTGCCAGCTTTGTCAGCCTCCTTCTCTTTTCCCTTAGCGGCAGTTTCAACCTCTTTATACTTCTTGTTCGTAACATCGGGATTGAGATAACCGGACCAGACGGTTCCTACATCTTTCTTTTGCTCCGCATTCAGTCGATCCAATAAGTCCGCCATATACGCTCGCTCCTGATGCATCTTCTTTAGCATCACCCGGGGACGTTGTTGCGGGACGTGGCTTGCTCGGAAGGTTGACTTTACAGGACCTTTAGCTCGAGGAACTAGAGTAACCCGTTCCCCAGGGTAGCTATGTCCTTGCGAGGACATATTTATCCATCGCTTAAATACAGAGCGCACGTAAATTGACGAATTTGCAACATTCAGCTCTCCAGCTCTGCATCTCCTTTACTGTACTGACCTTTATGTCCGAATCCATCGTGGGGGTTGTGATGTGAAAGGCAATATAAATGTCCAGGAGGACAATCCTGTCGTCAGGTTGCTGCCATGTTCGCAACATCCGATGCTGACGTAACAGGTTATGTCACCAGAGTGGACAGTCGAGCAACCATCTGCCAGCTGCTGTTTATTGTCGTGGAAAAGACATAGACGACATTATTTCCATTCTCAACAATATGGAATCTACAAATGTACCTACAGAGAATTTCACTGCAAAAAGATTCTGGTAAATGATCCTTCACTTTGATGCTTTGATGCGCTTTGATAATGCTTTTGTTGAAAATAAAACAGCATTTTGATATTACTGTTATCAAAAGTAAATCGATTCCATTCATCCTGCGGAACTACCCCAAGTATTCCTTCTATAAGATGATTACCTTTGAAGAACATATTATTAGAGCTGTTTACCTTCCGTTGTATACGGCGTCCACCTTTACGATACGAGAAACTTTGATGTTGCACGATGTACAATGACCTTTAGCGAACGTGGCTCTACCCTCCGACTTTTTGTATTTGTCGACGGGACTTCTAGTAAAAACTTCGCATCGCATAGAGAAAAAAGTTGTCCGTTCTGCCCGACAAGAATCCTCCGCCTGCAATTCTCCTTAATCTATTAGATGAACGTCTCAGTTGAGATTTTCATTTTGCAATCCAAGATCCCTCTTTGATACATTGCTTTTGCGACGTTGCGGATGTTTACGAACACTGCGTACATTCAAAATTTCCATGTTGTTTGTTTGTAGCAACCCAATATAAAACAAATGGTGATACTCTGAGATGATGCGTGACGCAGGGTATGCTCTGGATTCTTTATTCTTTTGGACACAGTTTATTACTGTGCTAACATATCCAACCGCATACCGACGTCTTCCGCGTCCTCGAAATCCACCACATCTATTCCCCAAAACGCCTGTCGGTATTGCGCATGAGTTTGCCCTGCTCCAGCTCCGGCATGAACGTTCAGGTTCCCACCTACACTGGCACCACCGCCACTACTGGAGCCAATGTTACCGCTGATGCCTGGCACGCCGCAAACCCCGCTTCCCCACCCATTGCCAGGACCGCCAGGACCCGTACCGCCACCATCAAGAGGTCCCATACATAGGGACGCGATCGGATCATATCCATTTATGATGCACTGGGACAGGAACATGAACCTCGAGAGATGCACTGCATCTATACGCACTGAGCTGGAAGATGCAAGGGAGACAGCCGGTGGTCGCAGCTCCTACGTGACAGGAGAACTCAAATCGATGTAGGAGGGTTCACGGAAAGCGGTATCATGGGAGGTTGGCAAGGCAGCACAAAGGAAGTGAGGGATGGATGGAGTGGTAGAGGCAAGGGGTAGGAAATTGGTCCAAAGGAGGTGATTATTCGGGTGTTTATGCTGAAGGTAAGTACGCTCTAGACTGGTAATCTACGAAAATGTACCAGTGAGACAGGGTTATAGGTTCTAGGTTGTTTGGAACTACAGTATGAGAGTGGGTAGGTGAATGAGAGCCCTTACCGGAAAACAAACAACATTGCCAGATGCGTGCGGCAGTCGAGCTACCACGACAAGCCCGTTTGCAGCGGGGTTTTGAGCGGCGGAGCGGTCAGTAGCGCCATGGTGAGGAGACGTCGACGGGTTAACGCTCGGAAAGTTGCCAGCGTTGGTGTCCAATACGGGCGTAGCCAGGTAAATGTCACCTATAGCTACCATTAGGACTTAAGTCAAAAGGAGCTGGAAATGGGGCTATTTGACATTCCGAGGCGCCCGCGCCACAGCTGCGCAATTTCATTTCTGTCACGTGTCGATCATTGTGACATCTACTTCTTGACAAGATCATTGAAAACAGCATCAATAGTGTCATCATCGAGAAGAGATACAATGGATAATAAATCCTTATTGATGCTGTGTACATTCACTTTACGATACCCATTCCACCTCGTACAGCAATATGAACAAACTGAAAAACTAACCGCCACATCCCAATTAGCGGACAGAGTGCAGTTTGAGGGGAACAATTGGAGCGAGTCAGGTAGCGTTAGAAGCGGTGCAGCAAAGTCCACTGGCGGCCTTCCTGCATGTGCAAGTGCCATCACAGAATTGCACCAATGCAATACCTGTTCTTCAGCTGCTGGACAATAGATTTTTCTCTTTTGTTGTATTTTCTTTGACCTATCTGTCTATTACATGCCCAGTGATGGGTCAGCATATCTCTTAAACTGCACTTGCCACTACCGCATATTACACCAGTTTGTCAATCACTCAAGGTCCTTGTCTTGCAGCGCTCTGCCAAATGTCCATGCTAGAATTTCATTTCACTTCCTCTTTAGCAGACTGAGCTGTTGGTGTATAGCTGGTGAGGCACTCAAGGCTCAAAGTGACACCGCTTTCAGTGAGATCATCATTGGAGCCAAAGGGAGAGGGGAACGTGGAAGCACTTTTACATGCATCAAGAACAAAAGCAAAGTTTTGTAGAACCGTTTCTGCTTCCGTGTGCGTAATAGATTGGTACACATTATCAATTGAAGATCCTTGCGTGACCATTTGTCATGAGCCCGGAAAACACACGGATCAGCCTTGTTTTTCTCCTTGCCTGCCTGGTATACGAATGCCATGTAAGCCAAGGTCAGTATCGCCTGATCGGTGGCATCAAAAGATAACTTTAAAGGCAAACTGCGCCGTTGACACTTTCCATTCTGCATTCAAGGTAAATTCCCTATTGACATAATTACATAAAGATGGAGAAATATACAAATTCAAACTAAGGAAAATACAAGTCCAACAATCATGCCGTCCATTTGATCGTCGGAACCCAACGTTTCCATCGAACGGCATCCCATGTACACTTCACCAAGCATAATTAAACCTTTTACAGTTGAGAGAATGTTCTTCAGGATCAGGACGCTATCAAGCATACTGAACTTTTAGCGCTCACCTCTCTAGAACCGTCGAGGAATCCTTCATGTCCTTCTGCACTTTCTTTCGCATGTAAAAAATCGGACAGTCCTGCGCCGTGCAGATGACATCTTGATGCAAACTTCCTTGGCATCTTTGGCACTGAGTCCATAGCCGTGCAAATTTGACTTCGAGATCACTGACAGAATCCAGCTGTCTTTGATAGAGTTCCCCAACGCGAGACTTGCAGTGATAGCAGACAGCGGACTCTGCAAGAAAGGTCAAAAAATGACGTTCATGGAGCAACAATTCACAAATGCATACCATTTTTCTTCAAAGGGGTTTTGCAGCCCAGGCAAGTGGCAGTTTTCACTGCAAATTTCATTAAGCCTCCAATTGTTGGGGCAGCGACAGATATAACTCTGGTGTGGTCGCCCGCTATGCAAGAAAGTAATTGGTGCCTGAAGTGACGCGCCCCGACAGACGAAAGGTCTACTCACAGAGCAATGTCTGCGCCTTGGAACCCATAATTGGTTCAAAGATTCGCAAGAGGGGCTTTGACAACTGGTTCTCCAGATAGTACTTCGTATCAATAGGTATATTATTCTCCAGTACGTAGATGGGATCTTCCGCTTTCTCGTACGCCGCGGCATCTAGTTTTACGCATATGCTTGAAAATGAGACGGAGCGAGAACATCGGTGAGTGTTGGTTACAAGGCCCTTCCTTACCTTTGGTTCCTTTGGTGATGACGTATGCTACACGGTCGCCGAGCGCCGGGGCTGACCCTGATGTATTGCTTCAATAACTTGTCATGCCACATAAATGCTAAAGGCATGTGAATGTCCATTACCTGCATCACGCTTTCGCATTCTTGCAGCAAGCTCATTATGGGCCTGCTTGGCAGCATACTCTGCAATAACGCCAAATCGACATATTAGACCTTCTCGCGTAAACAGTTCATTAATGCGATCGACCGACCTGCTTTCCCGAGGGCCTTTGAGATGACTAGTTGTGACAAGTCCACCTTGTTTTGAAGTAGATCGGCAATGACACCCTTTGTGTACCTTAAAAATGAAAACAATCAATAGTTGCCTATGATTTCGGCGAAGATCTATAACATACTCCTCTGCAGCCTTCACATCCCTGTCTATCAGAATCTTTTTCAGGCAAGTTTCAATAACACTGGAAACCAAACGGCAACTGTCTCGTCGAACGGTCTATGTCATATAGCATTACTAATTTCCTCAATTAAGAAATGCACCCTGTCTGTCCATTGCTTACCTCAATACCCTTAGTATCCATCTTGTCATGTTTCGTCGGATTGGTCCAATATAGGCCCGCATACCGCTTTTTGTTGATCAACAAATACGGAAAGTATACTTTTTCAAAATCCAAGTTGATCGGTTTCTGGAAATGGCTTGTTACATAATCCGCCGCTTCACGTCCAAGCTTCATGGCGTCCGCAACAGTTTTAACTCCAAATTTGACCATGACGGAATCTGTATCTCCGTATATGACTTGTGCGTCATGCTCAAAGCCGTTTGCAATCGTAAACTTTTCTTCAACACGCATCTTGGTTTCCTCGATCATAACTCGACCATATGCAGTAACACTCGACGAGATCGCCAGGAGAGGTAGTTTTCCAATGGTCGCACCGGTAAACCCATAAACGGAGTTGGCGCTGATCTATAGTTATTCCAGACACGGTCAGGTTTAATACGTCTGCATAAGCATAAGCATAAGCACAATCAAAATGCTCACTTTAAGCGCCAGTTGACGTCCATCAAGAACTGCTCGTTTGAAAGGATCTGTCTCTTTCTTTAAATATCCCTTTGCCCTCTTCCGAGCAGCAATGAGATCCTCCAAGATAGTCGGTAGGATTCCTTTACGCACTGATGGATTGACAAAAAGTGCTGTTCCGTGCATTAGATGCATTATATCGTATGCAGAGCCATTCTTAGCGACTATTACTTACCATTATCCGGAGTCACCTTGTAATCTTTGTCTCGTACCAATCCATGTTGTTCAGCCGTTCGCATATCCCGCAGCCAAGTGGAGTAACAGAGATTGTGCGCCATCATGATAGAGGGATATAGGGAGGTGAAGTCCAGAGTCGCAATGGGCAACTCGTAAAAGCCCTTTTCCGGCTCAATGACAGTGGCTCCCTCGTATTGGACATCTTCTGATCCTATTTAAATGCGGAATACTTGTAAGTTTCAAGCACTGTAAATACAAGCACTGCGGCAAGGATTACCCTCAACCTCCAGAGCGGGAATAAGCAAATCTTCAGTCTTTGCTTTACGGTACAATTGTGAGACAACTTTAATTTGCTGCCCTCTTGTGAGCAAATAGTTGAAAGGGACTCCAGTGACCCTAGCCATTTCCATGTAGTTGATGACACACATAAGTTTATCCAAGAGTCGTTGTGGTAGATATGCGTCCTATCAATCGGATATTACTCAATTTGGCACAGTATTCTCATGCCGGTGCATCCCCTTCCCTAACCTTTAGGCAGTAAATTGCCAAGCGACGTCGGGTCTCATCATTTCCATTTTGAAGGTCTGTGATAATGGAATGATGTACATCCTCCTTTTGCTCGCCTGACAAGATCAGTTAGGACATTCACGGTGCGATCGACCACATGGCTGCTGCCAACATACCCAAGAAGTGTGCACAAACGGAGTTCAACGTATATGATCTTAACTTATAGTCTCTTTGCATGACCTGCAAGAGATCCATTTGCAATCGTCCCTCCAGATTGATAGATTTCGTATCGCGCGTGCCCAGACCTTTGGACGAGAAGCGACTGTCCTTGGCACAAGTTTGGGAACCTGATGAACAGTTAGGAGGGTCGCGTTTCTGTAAAAGACAAGTCTTGATAGATTACCTATAATGCGGCCCAAAAAGGGGAAATCTTTGACGTTCAAGGCCTTTGCTCGGTCCAAAAGGTACGGGAAATCAAACCCGTTGATATTGTAGCCGATGATGATGTCCGGATCCATCTGTAGTAGCCACGGCATTAGCGCCAACAGTAACAGTTCCACGAAGACTTCGGCACCCCACCGTAACGACAAACTCGCTCCATGTTTTTAGCAGCTCTTCCTCGCGCTCAAAGCTCATTGTGTGAGTTCCAACGATATTCGCACACTTTTTTAATGTGAGAACGTTTCGAATGAAAGGACGAGTCTCCCCTATCAAGAACTGTCAGCCACCAGCAGACAGCACAAAATGCCCATAACTGCACACCTTGAAGAGTAACCATGTTTGCGATTTGAATGACAGGATCGATATTCGCATCAGGAAATACGCCCTTACGCCCAGCACATTCGATATCGAAACTCAAAATTCGCAGTGGAGCAATCTTTTGCCAATCTCCCTCTGGTTGATGTGCTACAATATCATCCGTGCTGCTCAACATGAAACCGTGAATTTCTCGCGTGGGGAAATGTGAGCCAAACTCAGACGTACTATATATCTACTTCTAGTTGCGAAGTGGATGTCCTATTATTGGACGTCCTTATACGGTACGTCTTTGGGGGAAGCTCGACCCAACTAGCTCCTTGTATCTGTCGTCCAAATTTAGCTGTGGATACAAACCGGCACCGCAAAGAAGAACAAACAAACTTTTGTGTCGATCATAAATCTCAAAGGGTACGGAATGTTGCTTTCGTAAGTGGGATCACACACAACTCTTCCAAGCCCATGCACGTCGAACCCGTCCCTGAATATTCGCTTCGCGGCCGAAACATAAGACGCCAGACGTACAATAATTCTCAAAAAAAGAGCCTTCTTCGGTCCATGGTAGCCGTAGATACTGGATTTCATCACCATATCAATATCTACAACTGGGCCCCCTGAGCTGGATTTGGCGGGTCGCACATAATTCTGAATAAGAATGGTCAGCATCATAAAAAGCTCACTGCATAAGGCAGGAACTGACGTTGATAGCTAGCAGCAAATCATTCTTATTCTCGGGACGATAGTTCATTGGTGCGGGCACGTAAAAGTATGGGAGAAAACCGTGAACGTGGCATGTGACACTATGTCCTTCCTAAGATAACATCAGTCAACTAACTTCCCATGTCGCGGGAGAGTGCCACGTACCATAGTTGTCCCGTACATACGAAGTGTGGACCCATGATCTAAACGATAAGGATTTCGAAGGCCAGCCGCATACCCTTCCACCGTATCGTCAATCTCAATTTGTTGAAACACTAAATAGAGTATGCAAAATGAACATTATTTACATATTGATCCTGCAACAAAGGATAAGACAAACCAATGGCGTCCTTTGTAGGGTCTATTGGAGGCAGGTTTGGGCGCGGCCAGGTAAGCTCAGATTTTTCAACTGCAGAAGACTGTAAGTATCAAGTGGCAATTCAACGATGAAGGACAATACCCCTCGGCTCGGAGGATCATTATACCTTTCACAGTGTTTTGAGACAGTTTTTCCAGCTGTTCCTCGAACGACGGTGCCGAGAGTGCTGTGACATTGCTTTTGCGCTTTTTGAGAGATGGGATGGAGTTTGGGGCATGAGGATGCGGGGACTGAGATGCAAAGCCTTGATGTGTGTCAATTGCTATTCCGTCCTCTTCCTTCCGCTTAGCTGGCGTTACGTGGACCATGTTTTCTAGCCTGATTGTCGGCCAAGATCTGCAACGTCGTGTTGGTCGGAACTCTCCGTTCGGACTTCCCAGGACACGACTGGATCCATGCGGTTTGCAATTGGAATTAAATCAAAGTGAATATGTATATGGATAAATCCAAATATAATGAATTCCCAAACAGGTTGAATGTTGGATTTTATTTGTTTTTGTTTGAACTACGCGTGCGGACAGATGCATTCCCAAAGTTTGCCAAATTCACAGAGATTCCTTTGGTTTTCCTTTTCTCGCATTACTCAAAAGTATGGCGGTCCAAGCGAGCTCCGTCTCGTCTGACCTTATTGATACCGATTCTGGCTTTACGTCCTTGGACCTTGACACCCGACTTTTACGTGCAATAGCCAAACTTGGCTACACACACCCCACAATTGTCCAGTCCAGCGCAATTCCACTTGCACTCCAAGGCAAGGATATTCTTGCTCGTGCACGGACGGGCTCTGGAAAGACAGCTGCATATTGCATGCCGGTTATTCAAAAAATTCTGCTGGGAAAAGAAGGTGGAAGGAGTTCCAAGGAACCAGGTGTACGAGCGCTGATATTGGTTCCAACGAGGGAGTTGGCGGAGCAAGTTTCCAGACATGTGAAGGATTTATCTGTGTACTGCTCAAAGGAGGTAGTTGCGGTGAATTTAGCGACGAGCGATCAGTCGGTGGCTAATCAAAAGTAGGCGACCTAGTTGCCCTCACCCAGCCCTCACCCTTTACTAACTTCTACAATCTGATATTTATAGAGCCGTTTTAGCGGAAAGACCAGATATTATAATTGCGACTCCGAGCAAGGTTCTTGCTCAGTTGGAAGCAAACGTAAGACACCGGACATATTCGTAGATTCTTGTGAAAGGATCTTCTAACGCCGTCGCTCGTATATTTGCAGAACGTGGAATTGAAGGATTCATTAGAATCTCTGGTAATCGACGAAGCTGATCTTATTCTGTCCTATGGATACGATGAGGACGTTCGTAAGGTTCTGGGCTTCCTCCCAAAGATATACCAAAGCTATCTTATGAGTGCGACCATGTCATCCGTAAGTGGACGAAGATCTATATATCCTCTTTTCCGTCCCTTGTCTGATATACTGCATACTATCCAAAGGATGTAGATCAGTTAAAGCAACTCGTTCTCCGTAATCCAGCCATCCTGAAACTCAACGACGCAGCAGCCAACGAATCCCTTCTCACTCAATACTTTGTCAAGTGTCTGGACAATGACAAATTCCTTCTTACATATTTTATTCTGAAACTCCGCATACATCCCTTTGGTACAGGGAAATGTATCATATTCGTCAATGATATAGATCGGTGCTACAAGTTGAAACTATTCCTGGAGCAATTTGGAATAAAATGCTGTACCTTGAATTCAGGACTGCCTTTGAAGAGTCGATATCACATCGTGCAGGAATTCAACAGGGGGGTGTATGATTACATTATAGCGACGGATGAGGCTGGCATGTTGGATAACGAGCGAGATTCAGACGATGAAGGCGATGCAGAGGACGAACAAGGGGCTGCCGAAGTTGCGGATAACGAAGAGCAAGAGTCGACAGGCCAGAAACGGTCGGCACCTTCAGATTCTGCATCATCGAAGAACAAACGCAGGAAACAGCAACCAAAAGACATCGAGTATGGGGTCTCTCGTGGAATCGACTTTCAAAACGTTCAATCCGTCATCAACTTCGATCTCCCCATTTCCTCACGTTCGTACATGCATCGCGTTGGCCGAACTGCGCGAGGCGTCGGTAACCAAGGTTGGGCCCTAAGTTTTGTGGTACAATCCACTGAAAGTGCCACTTCCCTCCCACCAAAGAAGAACAAAGGCCAGCAACCTGTGTCGGGCAGACTCGTTGAAGATGGATCTGTTTTTGAGCGGATACAAAGAAAACAGACTGCAATTGGGCGGAATATAACTCCCTACACATTTGACATGAAACAGGTGGAAGCCTTCAGGTACAGAGCAGAGGATGCCCTTAGAGCAGTAACAAGAACTGCAGTGAAGGAGGCGCGAATGAAAGAATTGAAGATGGAGATTCTGAATTCGGAGAAGCTTAAGGTACATGCGAGCCAAGCATGACATTTTCCGCATTGAGACTGACGATGTTTTGTTATTACAGGCACATTTTGAGGATAACCCAACAGATCTCCAAGCTCTCCGCCACGACAAACCGCTCCACCCAGCCCGCGTTCAGCAGCATATGAAACATGTCCCCGATTACCTCCTTCCCTCAAAGAACAATGCGACGTCGAGAACGCGGGTGGGCAATGTACCATTTAGAGTGCAGAACAATCGACGACGGGGACGGGGACAGGGACAAGGACGCGGTGGGGCAAGGGGAAGAGGGCAAAGTCGGAAACAAGATCCATTGAAGAGTTTTACTCACGTAAAATAGTGCGAAATGTCCAATGCATAGTTTAATGTACATTCGAAGCATTTTGTATAGGTATACATCTTTTTGGATACTATCATCTCACTTTATTTGATAGATATCAAATGGGGGAATTCGGAAGAGATGAGAGCCATGACATCGTCCACACGTTTATCGTACCAATCTCCGGTCTGCAGTGACTGCAATGAGAAACACACTCCAGGTCAATATCAAAAAGCAAAGTAAACCAACCTTTAAAGCCGCTTTGAGTTCTTTGTTTTGTGAGAAGAACGTTCTCAGGCCCTTTTCACATACGATATTCGCGTTCGAGTTTGTTTCCTCGGATACCAATGGCTCGCATATTCTTAGGAAGAAATGGATATCGAGGATGAGTTGCTGGACGCCTTGGAAGCCAAGGCGGCGAGGACCGCGTGCATTTTGCCAGCAGGACGCTAGGGACAACGATTAAGAACACTAGCATATGGTGCACAGATATGGGCACTTACGATCATTCATGAATGTGAAGATGCCATCGACGATGGATGTTAGGATTGCTTTGCGCGGTAGCGTTGGATCTAGGGCTCCTTGAAGAGTGTTGAGTTCTTCAATGAGCTGATATAGTGAATAGGACCCGGTTTAGCGATCTGCATTGACAGATAGTCGTGATCATGATGTGACTACTACTCGTACCCGCATGATGTGTTCGGAAGGCTTGGCTGTATCAAGGATTCCTCCGTTCTGACCCATTGAGGAAAATCGTGGGCATTCATATCTCACCGGACGCGAAGATACAGATACCCACATTAGAATAGTCAACCACTGGAAAGTTGTATTTGTCTTTAAGAAGCTTTTCGCGAATTTGCGTTATAAACTTGGTCTGCATGGCTGTTATGGAGTCTGCAAGAAGTAATCACGTTGGGTCAGACCGCAGCGCTAATCGCGCGCTAGTGAGGCAGCCATCTTACGCTTCAGTTTCTCCCGCATATCCTCAAGTTCTGGAATCGGTCTTTCAAACCGATGCTGTGAAGAGGAAGGAGAGATCCATTAGTTGTGGTTAAGAAATGGGGCCAATGCCATTGCACGCCAGTGGTCAAACCTACAGCCAGCTGGCCGGCAACTTTTGGTAGTAAATCATCCACAACAAATGCAGCATCAACTAAGATAGTAGAGCGCTATAGTAATATGGTCCACGTCAGGATTTACAATAGTAGTAATACCGTGCCATTCAGTAACGACGTACCTGACGGTAAATCCAGTCGCCCCCAAATATTTCGACGAGTTTGCGGATGTACATGGCAAAGAAGCTTGTCAAACAATTAACAATCTTGCTGTACAACTGGACACAATGCAGGAAGTCAGCAACATCCTGTCAATTTACTGACCGGTCTGGTGGCTTACTGAGATAGACATTAGCACCGAGACGTCCGCGCCAAACTCCATGAACACGCTGTACAGCTCATAGACACTTTGCGATACGTTCGCCGTGATATCAGCTGTCAGAAAGTTTGTCAACTACCCGAAACATACGATATAAACGCATCATGAACGATGTAGACGATGGAACTCCTCTTACCAAACTCATCTTCTCTCCCCACCAGGAATGGGGAATCGGGCTTTATCACAGCAAACTTATCCGCCTCCACAGCAGCCACGATAGCGTTCTCACATTGTTTGGAATGCTCTTTGATAGACTTCACAATGTCGTCGTGAAAAGCTTCGTCAAGTACGAATGTGACGTCTAGGCCGAGATCTCGAAGCTAAAGCCCAGTTGGCGAGAGTCATGAAGTAGTTCAACAAATGAAATCATATGTACCTGTTTGCAATGATGCAAAGTATGCTGGAGACAGTCGGCAATAACGGTAAAATTTTGTTTAGAATCAAACACTTGGCGCCGGAAAATTGTGCCAAAGTTCTGAAGTTCTTGGTTAACCCATTTCATGAACCCTATATATATCGATATCTGCTTTAGTCTGTTGGGTTCGCCTCCAGTTTTGGCAAGTACTAAACCTACCAGATGCCATCGTTGTATCCCTAAAGGAACCGCCGTACCAGTCGCATGTACTACGTATCAAGCGAAAGACGATTTCTGCGAGGTCCGATATATAGACGGCGACATCCCCATCGAACCGAATGAGCCTGAACATATGCCACAGTTAGGAGTGAGATCATCAGGCGAATTGGTTATGGTGGGAAGGCGGACGATATCATCTACCTGATGCGATGTCGGATGATAGCTGTCCGAGCAGTGAGAAAGAAATCTCGAGCCTAATTAGGCATAGAAGCAACTGAGCACTAGTAGTATAGGCCCGCCTCCAAAACACCGTGATTCCTTCATTACCTGATCCCCCATTCCCAATCGCAGTAGCTTATCAATATTCATCTGGACTTGCGTTTTGCTGGCCACTGGATTTGCAAGATCCAAACTAACCAGCTGTGCAAGCCTATTTGTACGCTCTTCAACACTGCTTCGAATAACCGATACCCGGGGCGTTTCAGCGTTGGCTTTTGAAAGGGTGTGGCGTGCTAGAACATAAAGAATGTCGGATTTGTAGAGGTAACTGTCGCCTTGCACCAGTGGGGTCTTTCACTTACCTTGCTCAATAAGTGAAACGGCGTGATCGAAATCTCTATGTGCGATAAGAACATCCAGCTCGTCTGCTAGCTCCATAAGCCATTTGATGTCGTTGGCCGTCAGATCATCTTTTGTAGGCCTTCCTGATCGCTTTTCCGTGTCTCTATCACCAGTATCCGAGCGGGTTGGAGAGAAAGGCTCCGGGTCGGCGGCCTTTAAACACATTACAGAACCCGTAAGTACTAGCATACAAGGGACCACCCTCTTGAATTTACCGGTATTGTTAGCTCTGCGATCAAAACAGACGGTCAGTCAATACGCGTCAGTGTCCAGCAAGCCAGCATGATAACACAGCAGTTCAATCCCACGCACTTTGTCTAGCTTTGGCCGATTCAACCGCCTGTCTCTTCTGCAGCATGAGCTCGTCGGTAAACCTTTTGAAGGCGCCCAGGAAAGATCGCTTTTCTTCCAGAGACTCGCTTCGATAGATGAACATGTCAGGATGCCTCATCACTTTGAACGCGTTGCTAACTTCTGCATGCCCAACGCAACGTAGTGAGCAAATTATATACTGAAAGAAACAATTTCAGACAGCAAATATCTCTCCGTACCAATGGAATCTTTCATGTCCACCACTGCCACATCCGCTAAACTCCAACACTTGTCCAAAACCATGCGACTTTTTCCTGATATGATATTTTTCTTCTTGGTTGTTACAAGCAACGTGTCACTGAGTAGGTAAAAATGAACATTTTGCACTGTCTTATAGTTTGCTGGATTCACTTCTGCGAAACGGGCATGGGAACCGTCACGAACAAGGTAGCGGTTTCGCCATTCTGGAAGGACTTTCTACATTGGGGAACCGATCCAGACACCGTTCTTGGCTGAAATGACTTTTCATAATGAATCACAAATGTCGGTCAATTACCTGCAGTCCTTCCACCGTCTCATACAATGCTTCCATCTGTTGCCGTCGCGTTTGTTCTTCGCTCTGTTTTGCCAGTCCAGATAAAGCTGGTGCCGCCTTTTGAGTTGCGCGTTCGTCCTCGTCCGCGGCGACTAATTCCACGGTAACCTCTATGACAGGCAACACGATATTAGCGATTCCAGAATTGTTCACATCAAGATATACTCCGTACTTTCTGCCGTAGTCTCTTCTGTCTGTAGATTTGCATTGATATCCTTTAGATCACTCAAGAGCGACCGAAGTGTGAGCATATCACTTTCCAGCTGTACACATTCAGAGTTAAGGACATTCACCCGTCAGATTCACAGAGGCGAACAGCAAAAGCAGAAGCAAGGCAATTAAAGACAAAGGATATTTGATATTTCTTTGGAAATGAGGACGAATTCGTTATAGTTTTTGTAAACATTTCTTTGCAAATCGACAGCAGCCGCATCTCGTGCATCAATGAGTGACTGATGGAACCCGCGCACGCCTTCCTCCGTGCTTTGGGTGAGAACGTTGTGGACGTCTTTCGAGAAACACATCCACAAGAGTAAGTTTTTGGCCCGAAAATGAAAGGAAACATGGAAGAGAAAGAATGCACTCGGTTATCACAAATGTATTTAAAAGGTTTAAAAAGAATACACAAAAACGCAACAGTATAGGATACGTAGTCAGCCTGCCCAGAGCGTCCGCTCTGTTTCTGCTCCTTTTCCCCCCAATGTCTCCCATTCATCCCATATGCTGCCGGCCATTCTTCAGAGCACAAACCAAAAAGAACAAATGTTACTAACATTTCTCAGCCTTAAAGTCCTCGTCAGCGAATTTAAGAATGTCCAACGAGGGAAGGCGCACTGAGGTCGGACTCGGGGAAGGCATCCCGGGAGACCCGCCCAGTCCGCGCGGAAGTGCCCTGAGCTGAGGACGTTCTCCAAGCGTTGGACGAGGGGCACTCATATCTGCGCTTCCTCTTTGGCCCACAGTGCCCAGACCCTTTGTGGACACCTGAGAGGCCCTCTTTTCCCGCTCGTAGGAAGTCATGCCACGCAAAAGATGCGAACGATGGTGACCTCGAGTTCACGTAACGCGTAGTCCAACTTCCCAGTTTTCCAACCCACGTGGAATTATAACGTAATCAGGTACAGAGTCCTGTGATTTGTTTGGTGACTGGCCCTTGCGGGAAGGAGGGGCACAGTCACACTAAAGGTGAGACAGTTGCAAAGGCGACAGAAAATTTTGGGCCAATTTCGTTGACAGCGCCATTATTGGGGCCGTTCTTTTTTATAACACGGTCCCCCCCCCCAGCCCGCGACCTTTCTTAACCTCCCGTTCCCAGCTTGAGGGAAGATTGCTCTTTCATACTGTCATGATCGCCGACTTACATCAGCTGCAACACATTGTATTCCGCTTTGACTTTGCCGTCACTCCACTGGCAAACAACGCTCAGACTGCTGCTGGCCGCTTCCTCCTTTTGGACAGCGGCATCCTTGCAAACTCGGACGACGGAGGCTAAGAGAGATTAAATCTCTTACACTCTCTCGACTCGTAAATAACTGTATCGAACGCAACCCTTTTCCGTCCTTTATTTTCTTTGTTCTCTTCGCTCGTATCTCGATTGCTTGTTTCTCGGCAGTTTTTTTTTTGTTTTTGTATTGTGCGCGCACACGTTGACATTACGCGTATTCTCGTTTGGTCAAATCTGGCTACGCATCTCCGCCCATTTGCTCGACGCTTCTCCCTTTCATGGGCTGAGAAGTCCTTTGTCAAACGAGTAGGAAGTTGCAGCCCGCGTGCTCTCTCTGGTGGGAGAGAGACCGAGTCTGTACTGTTGGCCGCCTCGGAACTGGAGCCAGAGTAACACACTCTAGAATATCTACCTAGTATTATCAAGAAAGGTCTCATGTCTGCGACCACAACTACTACCATTACTACTGTCGTCGGAGTACAACCTGCCACCGTGTCGGACGCCGGAATCCCTGAAAACGTACAAAACAATAGAAGCATTCCGCAAAAGATGCCCGCCTGCATCCCCTTTGCTAGGATTATGTCGACAGTCGAATTCCGCAACTTGCGGTTCGTCATCCTCGACTGTCCTACTGCAAATACCTTGCCCATGTATCTTGCGGAGATGAAGAATCGCGGCGTGACCGATGTTGTTCGTCTCTGTGAACCAACTTACGACAAGACCATCTTGGAGGACAGCGACATCAAAGTACACGATTGGCCGTTCAAGGACGGTGGTATTCCACCTACGTCTATTCTGAACAACTTTCTCGCCCTGTGCGACGACCGCTTCACTGGTCTCGTGACCATGCCAAAGGATTACAAAGAAGGCACTGGTCCTGTAATTGTAAGTTTTTCAAAGCAGTCAATCGCAAAATTCTTGAAGCTAGTGTCTTAATGACTTTCTGACATTAGGCGGTTCATTGTGTTGCCGGACTCGGACGTGCCCCAGTCTTGGTGACTGCAGCTCTCGTGGAAGCCGGGATGGCCCCGTTGGATGCAGTAGAGTTTGTTCGTCGTCGTCGGCGGGGTGCGTTGAACTCTGTTCAACTGAACTGGATTGTCGACTCGTACAAGAGACAATGGAAGAAAGGGAGCAAGAGCGTGGGTGGTTTCCTCTCGAAACGCCCCAGCTCGCCTCAGCTTGAGAAGGACAAGGACGCATCTGTGCACGTATCTCTTTCGTTGAAGGAGAGTTTTGGCAGGGTGTTTAGGTTCAGGAAGAGTAGCCCTGTGGACCAGGCAGTGGTTTAAAAGCGCGTTTGGCGTAGAATGGGAAACAGCGGATTTTCCCTGAGGCAAAGCATATGGCGTTTGTTATTGTAAACCTGACTGTAAATTGTTGTCGTGGTCCAATGTCACATGTAATCGCCGATCCACCGACAATTTAGAACCAGCCACTACGCTTCCCCTTGGGCTCTATATGCGACGCTTTGTCACCTCCCTGTCCTAATGATGCAGTTTCCAAAGCCTGCAGCCGCTTTTCCAACGCCAATATATGCTTATGTGTGTCCGCTGTCGTGTGCTCCAGCTCTTCGGTGAGGTGTTGAATATGATATCCTTGGAGATCGGATAAGCCAGCATTCATAACATTTATGTCACAATTATAAAATACTTATCGTACCAATAAAGACCGTGACGATGGACGTGAGGGCAATACCGGACGCGAAGATCGCTAAATAGTTTGCCTGCTTTTTTGCGGCAGCCAGATACGATGGGGATTGTGAATGTGTAGCCGATGGTGGTAGTGTCGCGTGGACGATTTTTGGCAGCGGGGCTGTGGAGCGTAGAATCAAGGCTGGACGGAAGGGGGGCATGATGTGGAGGAATGACGGGAGGACGTCCAGCCAGCAAGGGTTTGGGCATAGTGTCGCAGTTTCCTCATTTGGATCCACACTGCAACCGGCCATGCCATGAACCATTTGTGGTTACCTCTTGGTCCCTTCGTCCTTTTCTTCCCACACTTGAAATTACGGTGATATCATGTCTCGAATGGACGTTGTCAGTAGCCCCAATCCGTCCAGATCGGGAATCCTTTTTGCACTGGCCACTCGTGCTGTGGGGTTTGGCTGAATGTCATAGCGTCAAGTACATCTTGCTACCATGAGGGTTATGAAGGCAGCCCGGGAAATACAATATGGCAAGTAGGAAGCTATGGGAAGCAGCATGTACAACACCAATCATCAATCAGAATATGGCACCAATTTGTGGGAAGACAAGGTGGCTATTCCTCTGCATACTATGGCCGTTTCTATGTAATTCTCGTTGCTATCAGTCTGCGTCATCTAAGTAAATTAACCAATCTATTCATGCGTTTTCCATATTGGCTTTCTTGGAGTCTACACCATCTGTATCAGGTTGTTCAATAAACCGTGCAACAAACTCCCGGTACGTCCGACGGTGTTCGGCATTTGTGGGAATGAAATGTCTACGCCGTGCGAATTCGGTCTCAGTTATCAAAAGTTCTAGCCGAGCAACCGAAAAAAAAATAGACTCACCCTCCATCATGGACAACCACTTTTCTTCCTTGCCCAAACCTTTCAGCCAAATATCTACTTCGCTCTATGCTCACCCATGTGTCACCTTGTCCCATCACATGGAGAGACGGTATCTGAGGTGGGATTGAATCAAGAAGTACAATATACGCAGGTGATTTGGGTAGGAATCCGCTGAAATGAATGGAAAACAGTGGCGAAGGAGAGAGGATTGGCACAAGAAATGCTGCCATTGTCGCGCCTTGGGAGAAACCGAGGATGCCGTGAAAAGGTCCTTGACTTTTCCATATCCTTTTTTTGCGTTGAACTCATGGTCACTCGTAACGAACTATACGCAGCATACGTTGAATGCCGGATGTAATTTGTCCTACCCTTTTACAAACTCGAAACTCTCCTGTGCTCCTTCGTACGCTTGACCTTCGTCATCTACCCTCCACCATCTTCGTTGTCCATCACCTTCACGGAAACCAGGATTAGATCACAAGTTTGCATCACATTTTAGACACGCATTTACCCTCCGGATATGTTACCCTCTCGACATCAGTCTGTGCAGAATTCTCAGGGATAACATGTGGTGCGCTAATAAACACTACACATGTAACACTGTCAATAAAGTTGAGGCATTTTGCTAAGATGCAGAGTGAGTTGCGCGCCACAACATACCAAATTCTGCCAGATTCTTTAGATCCTTGGCAAGCACCGCTATCCGTTTGCCAAATATTTCCGCATTTTGCGTGTACCCATGTAGGCAGAGGATGCGGAGGCGGTTGGTGGACGGGGCCATGGTGTCGAGAATGGGTAATGTGCGAGTGGCAATCGACGAGACGTTATGGTAATCCGATTGTATCACGTGAGCATGGATATGTCAGCAAGCGCAGCAATGGCCGGAAACTTTCGGAAGCAGCAAATCCCATGACGCGGAATCTCGGAGGGCAGTTGATGAGTATAAAAAGGGAGCTCTCTTCTCTTCCCCCCCATCCCAACTTTTGAAAAGAACTCCACTGCTTATGAGCAGTCCAGCGAATGAAAGGTCGCGTGGTTGGTGATTTTAAAATGCCTTTTTAGGAGACAGCGAAACTGTGCCACCATCCAGTGGGCAAAATATCTTCTGGACAAACCCAAAGCAAAGCTGTTCCCCCTTGTTTGCTTTTCCTCCAAACCAATCGGGAATCTCGAGATTGCCGAACCATCATACCTACCAGCATTTTTGTTCCCTACAAAATAACTGCAAATAATATATTAAATAACGGGAGAGGGCACACGCTCACTCTTTTCGGGTACCATTCCCCGTTACGATCGTGAAGGCCCCGTCGCCGTAAAACCGGCACGCAGTCCGCCATCGTTTGTTTGGTCGCATCTGGTGTGTAAAGCAAACTCTGTTCTTCAAGGGAAGACAACTCTTTCCTCCATATCCCTGCAGTAGCAGCTTCCACTCTCCAGCTACACCTGGCTTACTGCTACGTGGTTCTTCATCGTCCATCGGGCATCTCAGGCAATTCCACATCCCTTTGATTTTCCTCCGCGATCAAAGCAATGCGTTCTGAGGGAGTGCAAATGTTCCCGCCCTCGGCGATGCCGCTGCGAAAGACGCAGATGGTGCAATTCGGCATTCTCTCGCCAGAGGATACGGTGAGTGTTTTTGTGCCGAATTCTTGGTAGAGCTATATATCCGTCTCTATCATCTTCTTTCAATACTTTTTGCACTTTTGCGGCTGCCATTTCTGATGTGAATATCTTTCCTCAACCTCTTTGATTCTTCCTCTTTTTTATTCACGAATGTAGAAAGCCATGTCTGTCGTCAAAGTGGAGCATCCCGAGTTTTATGAAAGTGAAAACAACCCCAAAACAGGCGGTCTACTGGATAGACGGCTAGGAACCACTGATAGGAACTTCAGATGTGCTACCTGTGGCGAAAACATGACAGATTGTCCCGGTCACTTTGGCCACATTGATCTTGCCAAGCCCGTGTATCACGCTGGTAAGCCTTGCTTGATAGTTGATGGCAAGAGTGTCAATGGAGGTCACCAATGGGAAAACAAATCATGAATCTGCTCTGTGCTCTGGATGTCGCAATGCCCATACTGTTTGTGACTCTCTATTGATGTTCTTCGCGTAGGCTTCATCAGCAAGATCAAAAAGATCTTGGAATGCGTGTGCTTTCATTGCGGCAAGCTAAAGGTACTGAGTCTGCAATATAATTATTCTGTGCGGATTGCCATTGAGCGACTCTGAATACTAATCTTGTGGAATACCCCAGACCGGTCACAGCAATGAGCGGTTTCGCCAGGCAAGAAGCATTAAAGACAAAAAGCGGCGATTTCATGCGGTGTGGGAGCTTAGCAAGACCAAAATGGTGTGCGAGGGCAGCGATGCTGCCCCAGACGATGATGATATGGTAAAGCTAGACAGTGGTCTGGCATTTATCTGGGACAACTCACCTTAGTATGCCTGACAACTAGATGGACATGGAGGATCCCTACAAGTCAAAGCCCACCCATGGAGGCTGCGGCGGAAGGCAGCCCATTTTCAAAAAAGAAGGTCCCTTGCAGCTAGCTACATACTGGAAAGCCACCAAGGATGAGGTAAGGGACATGCGCTGTTCACAATTTCTTTCGTGCATCATTAATCTTGTGTGTTCGCAGGAGGAAAGCGGCCAAGAACCAAAAACTGAACCGTTGACGGCGGAAAAGGTCCATCAGCTTTTCCAGAAGATCAGCGAGGATGACTGTGTAAGCTTGGGGTTAAATCCAGACTGGGCTCGACCAGAGTGGATGATTATCACTGTACTTCCTGTTCCACCGATGGCAGTTCGACCGGCTGTCAGCATGGATGGTGTGGCGACAAATCAGGATGATTTGACACATAAATTGCGTGATATCGTCCTGGCAAATAGCTTTCTGCGGAAGCACGAGACGGAAGGGTCACCAGCACATGTCATAAACGAGTTTGAGAAGCTACTGCAGTATCACATCGCCACTTACATGGATAATGACATCGCCGGACTTCCTCCGTCTTTACAAAAGTCTGGGCGACCGGTAAGCTCATCATCGTTTTGTCATTCGACGAGACCAGTTTGTGGTTGACTCACATTTGTGTCTTAGTTGAAATCCATTCGAGCTCGTCTAAAAGGAAAGGAAGGTCGTTTGCGTGGAAACTTGATGGGGAAACGTGTAGATTTCTCAGCTCGTACTGTCATCACTGGTGACCCCAATCTTTCGATCGACGAAGTTGGGGTACCCCGGAGCATTGCCCGCAACTTGACTTTCCCCGAGACAGTGACGCCATACAACATACACCGTTTGCAGGAGATGGTACGAAAGGGACCTTTAGAACATGGGGGGGCGAAATACGTCATCAAAGATGATGGACAACGAATTGACCTGCGGTATAATCGCCGTGGTGGAGATATTCATCTTCAAAACGGCTATCGCGTGGAACGACATTTGATGGATAACGATATTGTCATTTTCAACCGTCAGCCGTCACTACACAAGATGAGTATGATGGGCCACAGAGTAAAGGTCATGCCTTACTCCACCTTCCGTCTGAATTTGTCGGTAACAAGTCCCTATAACGCCGATTTCGATGGAGATGAGATGAACTTACACGTGCCGCAGTCTTATGAGACCAAAGCCGAGCTGATGGAGCTTTGCATGGTACCAAAGCAAATTGTCTCACCGCAAAAAAACGCACCTGTTATGGGAATTGTTCAGGATACCCTTTGTGGCATCCGCAAATTCACAAAGCGCGATACCTTTCTACGGCGGGACTTTGTCATGAACCTTTTGATGTGGGTACCGGATTGGGACGGAACAGTTCCTCAGCCCGCCATTCTCAAGCCGGTGCCTTTGTGGACTGGAAAGCAAATCATGAGTCTGGTCATCCCGCCTAAAATCAACGTCACTGGATACCACTCTGCATTTGATGAGCAAACTGATAAAGATGACGGAAGCTCGAGTGATTGTAAGGTCCTAATTGAAAACGGGGAGTTGCTCACCGGCATTCTTTGTAAGAAGACGGTTGGTAGTTCTGCGAATGGTATCATTCACGTCACAATGAATGAGCATGGACCGGAGGCGGCAAAGGCGTTTTTCAATGGGACTCAATTGGTTGTTAACCATTGGCTACTGCAAAACGGTTTCTCGATTGGTATTGGTGACACAATCGCGGATCGACCGACATCTGACCAGATTACCTCCACCATCTCGAATGCGAAGAAAGAAGTGACCAAAGTCATTGAGAAAGCTCAATCTGATAAACTCGAAGGTTTACCTGGTATGACGATCCGTGAGAGTTTCGAGTCCTTGGTCAACAAGGAGCTCAACCGTGCCCGTGATAACGCGGGTAAGAGTGCTCAGGCCTCTCTCAAAGAATACAATAATGTGAAGCAGATGGTGGTTGCCGGATCCAAAGGATCGTACATCAACATTTCGCAAATGTCAGCCTGTGTCGGACAGCAGAACGTTGAAGGAAAGCGTATACCATTCGGGTTCAAGTATCGTTCATTGCCGCACTTTACAAAGGACGATCATACGCCCGAAAGTCGAGGATTTGTTGAAAACTCATACCTGAGGGGTCTGACACCTCAAGAGTTTTTCTTCCATGCCATGGGTGGACGTGAAGGGTTGATTGACACTGCCGTGAAGACTGCAGAAACTGGGTATATTCAACGTCGTCTTGTGAAAGCATTGGAAGATTTAATGGCACAGTATGATGGCACGGTTCGGAATGCATTAGGTGAAATTGTACAATTTTGTTACGGAGAAGATGGCATGGACGGAGCAAAGGTGGAAAAGCAGAGTCTGGACACCATGAAGATATCTGACCAGCAGTTCCGCAGCAAGTACAAGGTTGACGTCGCTGATGGGCCGCATGGATGGAAACCGAATACACTGGACTTCCGTATTTCTGAAGAGTTGATCAAAAGCGAAGCGCAGGCACGGTTTGACGCCGAGTTTGAACAGCTTGAGGAGGACCGCCGTATTCTTCGACAACAGATTTTCCGTGACAATAGTACCACTACCTGGCCATTGCCGCTCAATATTCGTCGGATGATATGGAATGCCCAGAATGCCTTCAAAGTTGATCGGAATAAGCCGACGGGCCTGCATCCTGTCAAGGTTATGGACAGTGTTCAGGATCTCTTGCAAAAGCTGATCGTCGTTCGCGGAAACGACGATCTGAGTAGAGAAGGGCAAGAGAATGCCACGCTTTTGTTTCGGATCCTTATTCGAAGCACGTTGGCATCCCGACGCGTCATCGAAGAGTTCCATCTGAACCCCGAAGCGTTTGATTGGATAATCAATGAAATCCACACACGCTTCAATCAATGCGTTGTCAACCCTGGTGAAATGGTTGGAGTTCTCGCCGCACAATCCATCGGAGAGCCGGCAACGCAGATGACCTTGAACACGTTTCATTTTGCTGGTGTCAGTTCCAAAAACGTGACGCTAGGTGTACCTCGATTGAAGGAAATCATCAACGTTGCTAAGAATATAAAGACCCCAAGTGTGTCTGTATTCTTGGATGCTGATTATCGTACGTCTGTTGACCGAGCGAAACGGATTCAGAGTACGCTCCCACATACCACTTTGATGAGCCTTACGGCGGAGACGGAGATTTGGTACGATCCGGACCCACTGAATTCGGTCATTGAAGGAGATCGTATTATAATGCAGCCTTATGGTGACATGGAGGACGACGATTTCAGCAGATATTCACCGTGGGTGTTGCGCATTAAGCTGGATTTCAGACGAAAGCTCGATAAGGGATTGAGTCTTGAAGCCATCTGTGCCCGTATTATGGATGAGTTCCAGGGTGATTTGAAGTGTTGGTGTTCTGATGACAACGCGGAGGAGTTGGTCATTCTTGCGCGTATTGTGAGCGAGGCAAAACAGGGGGAGGATGATGATGATAGCAAACTGGATGAAGATCAGTTCTTGAAAAAAGTTGAAGAGAATATGCTAACGCAAATTACTCTGGCTGGTGTACCTGGTATCCAACGAGCTTTCATTTCTGAATTTAACCGGCCTACCTATGATCACGACGGACGACTTAATGCAAACGGGGAGAAAGAATGGTTCCTTGAGACGGACGGAACAGCCTTGGCTGCCGTACTCGCTCATGATGGGGTTGATGCCCAGAGAACGTACTCCAACTTCACTGTGGAGATCAACGATGTGTTTGGCATCGAAGCGACACGTGGGGCAGTGTTGAAAGAAGTGCGTAAGGTCATCGAGTTTGATGGTTCCTACGTCAACTACCGGCATTTAGCGCTGCTTTGTGATATTATGACGCAACGTGGTCACTTGATGGCTATCACACGGCATGGTATCAACCGAACGGAAGCTGGAGCACTGGCCAGAGCTTCATTTGAAGAGACTGTAGAGTTACTCATTGAAGCAGCTGGTATGGGTGAAATCGATGACTGTAAGGGTGTATCGGAGAACATTATTCTCGGGCAGTTGGCACCTATGGGAACTGGATATGTTGACGTTATCTTGGACGAGGACATGTTGAAAAAGGCGCCCTCCATCATGGACCCTATGCGAGACCATCATGCGATGGATATTGGCTTCCAGGCAGGCTTTATGAGTCCGGCGCATACTCCGTACTTGGATCGAAGTCCAATGCCGATGACTCCGGCAGGTGGTTATTCCCCACTTGGGCCTGTGGTTTTCTCACCTTACGGGGTGGATTCCGATGGTGGCAAGCCTTGGAGCGGACCCGGTGGACCTAGATTCTCGCCATCGTACAGTCCGCAGAGTCCTGGGTACAGTCCATCATCACCTGGTTACTCGCCGACGTCGCCAAGCTTCTCGCCCACCAGTCCAAGCTATAGTCCGACGAGTCCGAGCTACAGCCCAACGAGTCCGAGTTACTCACCGACCAGTCCGAGTTATAGCCCTACGTCGCCTAGCTATAGTCCGACAAGCCCAAGCTACTCGCCGACGTCACCCAGCTATTCGCCAACTAGCCCCAGCTACAGTCCGACTAGTCCTAGTTATTCGCCGACTAGCCCGAGTTACAGTCCTACGTCGCCGAGTTACTCGCCAACGTCTCCAAGCTACAGCCCTACAAGCCCTAGTTACTCTCCTACCAGTCCGACGTATTCGCCAACATCGCCGCAATACAGTCCAACAAGCCCGACGTATTCCCCAACGTCGCCCAATTACAGTCCTACATCACCTCAATACTCGCCAACCTCACCCATGTACTCACCTACGAGTCCGACCTACAGCCCCACATCACCGCAATACTCGCCCACTTCGCCGCAGTATTCGCCAACCTCGCCTCAATACTCTCCGACATCACCTCAGTATAGCCCGACGTCGCCGCAATACTCGCCGACATCTCCACAATATTCACCCACATCCCCAACATTCAGCCCAACCTCTCCAGGACCGGTCGCTGGCGGGGGGTATGCTCCAGCTGGTGCAAGCCCTTCAACTGGCACTGGTAGCAGTACATCCAAGCCAAATGGCACTGCGTACAGCCCCAGTGGCTCGTCATAGACTTCAAATGGAATGTCTGAGGTGAGGATTCCGGGGTTCTGTATATATTTGTATCTTTGTGATTTGCTCAATATGCTGTATGATGAACATCTGTAGCTGACAAAAATCATCACATGCGGTTATGAGCTTAGACGACGATCATCGTGCATATGATTCTGGGATGTAACATAGGCCGTAGTCGGCGGTAGATGTCGAATTTTTTTTTACATATGAGGTGAATGTGTGGCCTTTGGATACAAGGCAAAGAAAACGCAAAAAAAAACAAGAATACCTTGCGGGGTCGTCCGGGTTATGTTTAGTACGACTGTCCCATTTTGCACTCTCTTTGCGATATTTTTGTATTTGTACAGAGTAAGAAAATATACATGGCCTGAATGCCAATCACCATCCATACACTAGCAAAGCGATGCCCTGGTTGATAGTATTATGAGCTGCTTGTTCACGCTGAATCTCAAGGGGGGTAAAATTCTTCCCACTTCGCTTGTAATGCCTCCTCCGCGATTCGAACGCGGGACCTTCTGCTTACTAGGCAGACGCTCTAACCAACTGAGCCAAGGAGGCGCTGATGTGTCACTTGTGATATATAATCATTGTATCTAATGTCAAACAACCAGTTGATGTGTTACATTGTCCCTTGTAATATCCAAGTCATGTACCCGGTTAGGGCTTTACCGATGCTAAAACATTAACAAATGGCGTTAGAGTTGTACATTAGATAAATTTTCAAGCCTAAGGCGCTTTTACAGGTGTCGCATCGTTGGAACCAAAGGAATAATCTCATCAATCTGTCGTTCTATACTGGAGGTAACACGCATCCACGTCCCGAGTCAGGAGCTACTCTACTTGCTAGTCAACTCAGACTATTAACCCTTATTATATCGATTTCCCCACCCGCGGGGGGTATCATCTTTGAATTCATCCCATTGTCGGGCTTTAAATGTCTCAGCATCAAGAGCTTCATGGTCGTTATCGTCGACTATTTTTGTTTCTGGTTCTTTGCTGGATATAGATAAAGGAGATATGCTTAACATGCGAGGGAGTGGAACAAGGTATATACTGGCTTACCCTCCACCACTGAGAAAGTTTCCGCGCTCGATTTCCTTGTCAATGTATTCTTCTACCGTCATTGTTGGCAGATTATGACCGGGACGGAATACTTGCTGACGGAGAGCTTCACGTTTAGATGTGATTACAAACGGTCGGAGGATCTGGCGACAAAAAGTCTCGTGAGTGTTGTGTAAATGTCGTAAGTCGAGCCAGTCACAAATGCCCACCTTCCCATCTGAGGCTAATAACGGTCCTTGGTGGTTCATCCGTGGTGGCGTTCCTTCAACTATCGTGGATGGATCTCTTGAATCTGGTCCTTGAAGGGTCCCTTTTGCTTTTGCCATCTCCAACAATTTGCGCTCATCCTGAATAAGCTTAAGGTTTTCACCCGTTCGTTGTATAAACAAGTCGATCGTTGTTAAAATGATTTCGCGGTCTAATTCCTCATCGACATCTTCATCTTCATTAGGGTTTGCCTTGGCCTGGTAGGAAAGCTGTTCATGGAGCTCCTGCATCATTATGCGCAAACGTCAAGTTACTCAGACTCGGGACAGTAGACGCGCTTGTGAGGTACCTTTAGCTTTTCCTTTGTGGCTTTCTCTCGCTTATATCGAGCAATTTTTTCCATTCTTTTCTTCTCGGGGTCCGCAATACCGCCCTTCATTTGGGTTTCCAAGAACTTTTTGTCATCGGCCCGAAGTATTTCATGTTGTTCACATGCTGCCAAAAATCGTTCATAATGGTGCTTTGTATGCATCGACTCGTTGATAAGTATGTATTGTCGATTCACATAAGGATCTACAGGAACTTTATACCTGTGCAGTTTGCAAAACTTTGGTACGATCCTGTCCCATGCGTTTCGAAATCAATTCGGCAAGATAAGCATTGACCAGAAGATACCTGCTTGAGAAAATGAATGATTGTTGAAATGGCTGATCAATCTTGTTTGACGTACCGTAGATCAGCAGTGTTGATATCCTCCAAAAGTTCATTTGAACTAAAAACTCCAAGCGTTTCCACTAGCGCCGCGCAGCGCAAGAGAGAGTTGATCCCTTCCGTCACATCTTCCTGCGTGAAGCATGGCGTTGAGACATATCATGTGGGCCAAGAAAATGTCCGCAGCTTGTTATTACTTGGAAGGCGGGATCTGACGACGCAAGCTCCGAGTTTTCGAGCTTTTGGTATAAAGCCTGTCCCCGTTGAAACTCCTTGCGTAGTGGGAGGGCGTAGGTAGTGGATGGGTCAGACGCGTAAGAATCGGTTGTTGCTGCCATCTTCGCTCGACCAGGTTTTGAACTAGTGTTTACCAACAGGCCTGTGCTGGTCTTCTGTCCACCTGATTCGCGTAAGATGGCGCAATTGTCAGCATGCGCCACATCAAGGATCACAGTGCTACTGCTGCGCGCACCCGTCACCTGTATTTACCTTGTTGTTTTTGACCACGTCATTTGAACTTGCAAGGTGTGAGTTTCGTTCTGCGCTACGAACAAAGGCGACCATGGCCACCCTCCTATCATATCGTTGGTCCTGTGACGAAGACTACTTTGAACACCCCGCAACATTTCATACCGTCTCAGCAACGAGCAAACCAACAACAGCAAATACAAACAGCTTCACACCCTTCACATCACATCAGGACGAGCACCTCGGTCTCGCAGCACTCGCCCACCACTCCCCACCCAGAGCGTCTATCGTAGGCAGAATCGCCTCACCACCTCGCACAAGTATATCAACAAGGTCAAGCAGTGTTGCTGGCGACAGTGACGTGGACGGTGACGAGAGTACAACGTTAACAGGCGGGTCATGTCCGTCACCGGCCTTGGAAGAGGAACCGGAGATCAGTTCTGGGTCGATTGTGGATAGGTGGTTGGCGAATGTGTCCTGGGTGCACTTTCAGGTGGACGAGGATGCATATGGGAGGGATCAATGTCGGTGTAATTCAAAAATGGCACATGCGGGAAGGTTTGTGCTAGCTGACGAGGATTACTTTGATCGAGAGGACGTTATGGAGTTTGGCGGGTACGTTGTGCCGGGTGGAGTACGAGATTACGTGGAACATGGCGTTCAAAGAGTGAGACTGGGGCATAGGTTTGGGAAAGAGGATTTTGTAGAGGCAGGGATCGTCTAGTTGCAGTAAAAAGTTAATTAAATTGTTTGAAATGTTGACTGTTCTGATTCTGGCATTTGGGCAATCGTATTGCGTATATCAAAAATTCCATCCGTTTAAAAAAAAAATGTACAGTGAAAAGAAAACTGATGCAACAAAATACTTTGGTGATAATGGCTATCCTATCCAATCAACTCTGCAACCGACATTGCTCTCCCACCCAAACTCTCTCTCGTCGCATCAGACTTTCTCCGCGCAGGCGATGCAATTTCTGTCACTGAATCATGGCCCTCAGCAGGGATGATAACTTGGATTTTGACGTCGGAGGCCCTCCGTGTGATTTGTATTGGACCTGGCGAACCACTTCCTCCAGCAGTTCCGGCTAAACCTGATGGAGTCGGCGTCGTGAACTCAGTTGTTGATGTCATGGTCGAGATTTTCTGTCTCTTGTCTAGAGGGATATTGTCAACATTTGGGGTCTCGAAAGATCCTTTGCGTTTCACATTGTCCCTTTCCACTTTCCACCCGTCTGGTGTAAAATGGCCAGTAGCAGTAACATTGGACATGAGTTTAGGAGGTATGGGGGGTCGGGGGGGAATCTCACTCGAAGGGGTGGAACTGGGACCAGCTTCTGGTGTTTGACTACCACCCATTGCGTAAGGAGACGACAGCGGCGAAGATACTCCACCATCAGATTTTGCCGGGGTCATTGCCGATACTAAAGAGACAGCGCTCACGGACATTTCCTGCGAATCGTCTTCATCTTGCCCCAGCGGACCACCTTCCAGTATAGGCGGAGCCGACTTGCGGGGGTTTAATCTTTTGTTATTCTTGAAAGGATCTGGCTTTGCACCGTGGTATCTGCCGCCGCCGTAACCACTGGCGGCTCGCCGTTCCAGCTTTCTTTTCATATGACTATACGTACGGGAAAGCGTTTCGACCGTCATCATTCCGTCAGGCCAAAAACTTAATACCTTGATCAATAGAAACGGAGATCGTGAGTACAAACCACAAAGCGAAAGAATCATCATATGCAGGTCGAACCTTTCCATAAACAGCTTTACGGACAGCGCTCTCATTAAATTCGGGTTTAGTATCGGTAAGTATGCTGTCAGCGCACTGGTAAGTATGGAGATCACAGATCAAGACAAAGATGATAGTACTCACTGATACTCATTATCCAACTCAGCCATCTCCCACTCACTACACAACAAGTTCCAAAACAGCGTCCTCAGATCCTCGGTCCAAGGAAATTTAGAGCTGCCGTCGTTCCCCTCTGGCGAGGCAGCAGAAGATGTAGAAGGTTGGGTTGCGATTGGATTTTGTGCTAATGTTTCCTTGATGAGCGCTTGGAAATGATCATACATCTGCTTTATGGCCGGCTGCATTCTTTCCAGCTTTTTGGGTATAACGTGTATGCCGATGATTTTCTAGATGATAGAATAGGAAAATTAGCTGGAAGTTGAGCGACCCTCGACGGTATATTGCAACCTACTCTTAAATAATATTCAGGATATGGCAAAAAGGCTCCAACTCGCGCAAAGAATGAGGCATTCAAGCAGCTGTTATTCGACGCTGTAAGGGCAGCTTGGTGGAGGCAATCTCTCAGTTCACCCGTGAGAGGCTCATGGGCTGGTGGTTCTAATACAGCAATGGTCACGATCAATGTTGGGAAGACAAAGACTAGAGATTACAGCCATAAATGTACTCACGTAACAGGTATGCCTTTTCTTCAAGATGTTGCAACAATTGCTCAACTTTACGGGGGAAACCAGTCTATAAATGCTTCAATCAGTATACATCCCAGGGCCTCGTTCGGAAGCTGTACACTCCAAAACCAAAACATACGAACCTCTGATCGCTTGGATTTGGAACTCTTTTTTGACAAAGACTTTTTCTCACTCTTTGAACTGGATTTCTTCGAGCCGGAAGGATCCGACCGTGCCATAGCAACCTCAAGAAGAGATGCAGAGATAGGTAATGGAGGCGTAGCGAGCAGCCCTTCTTGCACAGTTTTTTCTCTGTTCTTTTTCTGCTTCTTCTTTGAGGGTTCTGAGAATGCATGTCGCACTGCTACGTCCGCAATTGCAGTTGGCCCCAAAGTCATGTGTTTATCCTCTTTTCTGTCTCGTTTTTTTGTTTGCTGGCTTGGCTTTCGTTGTTGAACTGGTGGTTCCGCTTTCGTGGTTTTTATCCGGGCGTAATCGGCGAGGGGCATGTCGTCCTCTGACAAGTCGCTATCGGTCCTTGTTGGAACAATGACGTATGGTCCAAGCGGATGGTTCTCCGGTGCTCCAGTAGTAGCAGAATCTGCAGGTTGTGATGGGCCACGCGGTGCTGGGGCGGAAGAGGTCGGGATTGAAGTGATGGTGGTGCCGCCAGTCCGTGCGGCTTCAGGTGTAGAAGTGACTGTAACCTTTGCGCGCTCAGGTGATGGTATACTAACCCCCGGCTTTGCGGACTCTGGAGGGGAAACATTAATGCGCTTTTCTTTCGGTGAGGTTGGCGCACTACTGGCTGGTGCGGCAGTTGCTGCCTTTTTGGATCGTTTTCGGCTGGTCTCGCCATTGCCTTTGGCTTTTTTCTCGGTTCCATTCACTGCCTTTTTGTCCGCGAATGCAGCGGTCGACTTCTTTTTGCCCTTTTGCTTTGCAGCAGTAGCTGGTGCATCTCTGTCGAATAGGTCTGTTTGGCTAGAAGATCATGAGATGATGGCCTATCAAGTGATATATACTTGTCGAGAAAATACGTACTATTCTTCAAAGAAATTCTCCACGGGTCCTCGCCATGCAAAGAAACCATAATTCCATTCGCTGGGAGGGACATATCCGACCTCGTTGTAAAAAAGATCGCTATCATCTATAAAGTCGTCCTCAAAGTCGTAGTCTTCTTGTATCTTTTTTGCAGCACTCTTCTTTTTGCGAGGTTGTTGCTGAAAGATATTGATGGATATGTTACTACCTATTGCTTAAACGACCAAGGAACTATACGACAATGGCAATTCTTAACTTACTTGTCCTCCGTTCTCCTCTTCTGCATCCTCCTCGCTATCGGAACCAGCTGAACCAGTGTCGGTTTTGAGCATGTCTCCGCCCGAGGCGGACGATGCACCGCCATGCAGGGCCGCAACCAGCTGCGCATAGTCGAAAACGTTTGCCTCTGGGTTCTCCTTGTTGAAAGGTATTTTTATTCGTATCGCTTTCTGAAAATTATGTTCTTCCTCCGGCATGTCCGCATGACCACTGCCCATGCGTGGGAACGCCATGGCGCAATTGCACAGTCGGACGATGAGGGGTGGTCGTTCGACAATGGGTACAGTTTGTCTGCATTGTGCAAGTCAATGTAAAAGAAAAGAGGTAAGTATGTGTATAAAAGTATATGTGTGTAAGTGTAAAAGTGTCGTATATAGTTTTTTCCTACGCGGTTTTCCGGTCTCGTTTTTTTCTTTTCCCAGTGACATTTGTTGGACGCCAATGTTAAAAAATAAAATACACGTCCCGTCCGTGTAATTCCCCAGTTCCCCCCCAGCAATCCCATGGGAGGGAGGAATAACGTACCCAAAAGAATGTCGCGTCGCGAAACGGAAGCGAGAAAAGCGAGCAGAAGGAATAAAACGACGACTACGAGCAGAAAGTTGGAAAACGTCCTAAAATCCGCTTCAGTTTGTGGGCGGTGGGGCGCAGT
This sequence comes from Spizellomyces sp. 'palustris', assembly GCA_006535965.1. Taxonomy (NCBI): domain Eukaryota; kingdom Fungi; phylum Chytridiomycota; class Chytridiomycetes; order Spizellomycetales; family Spizellomycetaceae; genus Spizellomyces; species Spizellomyces sp. 'palustris'. Next base: position 79,815 of record QEAR01000026.1, on the reverse strand, counting down.
CTCTCTCTCAAGTGGGAAATCGTTCCGTTTGAACCGCCCCCACCAGACCACCAAGAGCAAAGGTGTTCATTTGTTATGTGTGTACAAGGGGCCATATGATAATGGATTACTCTTCAGGAGAAAGTTTAAAAGACCCCAAATAGGGTTGATGATGAATGATGATGAATGTGTATTTCCATTTGTTTTTGAAGGAAGAAAAAAGGTTGCAATGATGGTCGTATCGACACACACTGCACACTGCACACTCTGCACAGATTGTTTGGTTGCTATGGCCCTTTTGCATGTGGGTTTTGCTGATCACGTTGGGGAAATGGAAACGGATAAAGTCGTAGTGAAAAGCTCACAGCGTGTCGTAAAAGGCAGAATGAAAGTGAGTTGGATTACATAAGCAGATCACATATATCAAAAAGTTTGTAAAAACATGGACAATAATAACGTTGACTGGTAAAACGAAAATCATGTATGATAGAATCCAACTCTTGCAATGTAACGCTGCTGCATATCTTTCAAATGTTTTGAAACTATCAATAACCGTAACAAGAATATCAATACAGTGCGCTTCCTCATGCAGCTTTCTGTCGCAGAAAACTCAGTACCCGCAGATATCACACAGGCGCATGGGACTCGCCGTAATGAGAGCATCCGTAATAGTCATACAATAAAAACAAGGTAACAACAAACGAGCACAATTCAATGAAAAACGATTTTCCAAATGGATATATTACTAGATCTTTTCAAAACAAAAACAAAAGAAACAGCCATATGCGATGCCTTCTGCACAACTTGTGCCATCCATCCGTGCAGAAAAGAAAAAACGGCAGAAATGGAAAACAAAAACCAACTATTATATATGCAAAAACGTGATCCCCCCTTGTTTATGTGTTGATCCGTTCAATTTAGGACATGTCACCGACGGCGGCAAGGGCCTCCTTCTTTGTACTCTGCTCTCGTAATGTGTCCTCTTTCCATGCTTCAAATGCACTCTTGTCTACAATGCCGACTTCGCGGAAATGACGGAACATATTGGGTAAGAGTTCTGCCAAGATTTTTTGTCATGGTTAGTACGTCTGAAAAACCGAGTTGCTGGCATATAAAAGCTTCAACCAACCGGTAGGGAATCCAATATCGCCACAGTACGCTTGAATAGCAAACAAGACATCCACTTTCTTAGAGCCATCTATGTATGGGTCAAACAACGGCTTGAACGCTGTCAGCATCTCCTTTTGCTTTTGCACTGATTCGGGAGTGGGATCTACTGGTTTGTTGGGACCGTTCGGGAATACTGTTTGCGATGCAACGTGCGACAAAGCACCTATTGTCAAGATTCGCACAAATTCCGGCGACTCGCGCACTGTATCATTGGTCGGCTCCTATAATTACGACACATCCATTCGTTAATTTTACCATTTCAAATGAACAGATCAACGTGTTGCGTCTGTACCTTCAACCAAGCCGCCACAGTTTCCACATTATCCTTTCCTAATCTCCATTTTAGCCCCTTCAATGTTTCAAGCTCCGGGGCCAAAACGAAAAGCCCATTCGCATCCAGCCAATCTGCCAGAATCTCATCAGTACGCTTTTCCTTTGGCCACCATTCTTTGAGATCGACAGAGTCCTTTGTGACAATATCAACAAGGCCATTGTCGCCTTCCAAAGATTTGATGTCTTTTAGTATCTCAGCCAACAGCCGCGCGCCGGGGGGTTTCATGGATGATATTGAGAGGAGAGGGGCGGACAGCTCAAGGACGGTATGCAGAGTTAAGGCATCAGAAGCCACAAGGCGGCCCAATAGATGACCAGCATTTTTGTACTGGTCTGGCACATCTATTGCCATATCGTCAATGAACTCGACGTGGGGCGCTAGGCTGTAGGCCAGAATCCGCGTCAGTGGCTGCCACAAGGAGAGGCGGTAGTATAGACCAGTGCAACACTTACATGTCTTTCAAATCCTCACTGGTGACAAGGCCCTCGTCCAGGAGCTTAAGCAAAAGTTTCACAGACTTTTTGATCACATCCGGCTTCTTCTCCCAACTCTTGTTCAGGAGGCTATCCACAAAGTCCGAGTGATACTCATCTGCTCCCAATTCCTTCAGAGACAGAATAACCTCCTGTATATTACGCGTGAGCATTAGTTATAAGCGCAACCATCATAAAAACCTCCAATGGAACTTACGTTCACGTCCAACAGGGAGAACCATTCCTCCAGGATTCCATCAAACTTTGTACCAGCCTGACCCTTTGTCAATCTCTTGACTTCTTCTTCCTTGGGCAGCTCTTCGTCCTTGGTCGGCGCGGCAGCTTTAGGCGCAGTAGGCTTGCGTCCCTCATCAACAGACTTCTTTCGGTCCATACCCTCCAACACGCTGAACATGTTCGGAGCAGCAAGGCCACCCTCTCCAGCACTGCTCGATCTGCTCAAGGGCGCTCCAGCCTCTTTCGCCTCCGTCTTCTTGGCACCCCATCCTTTCGCACCTTGTCCAAAGCCCATTCCACCACCCGGACCAAACGTAATCGACGTACGGTCAGCCTTTTTGATCTGACCAAAGTTGGCAAATGTCTCCACTTGCCGCGATGCCTGAGGCATGCCTCGCGCTGATCCCTGTGTGACCCAACCGTCCCCGCTAACTTGGGCCACACCTCCGCTACGTCCATCTTGACTGCCCCGACCACCTCCCCGACGATCCCGGAACTGCTGATCCCGTGTCGGCATTCCCCGGCCACCCCCTGAGCTTCGGTTTCGCTCTTGAATCTTTTGTGCTTCCTCCGCTTGTTTACGCTCAGCTTCAGCGCGGATTTCAGCAATAGTCTTTGGCCCAGTCGGTGCGTTTCGTGCTTTCCAGCCCTCCTTGCGGAGGTCTATCAGATCAAGTAGCATGAATCGGATACGAGCAGACAACTTGACGTTCTTGGTCAATTCCTCGATGCGCGCAAAGTACGCCTCAAAGTGACCCTTAGCCTTGGAGTGGTCCATGCGAGCACCAATGGTAGTGAGCAACTTGCACAGCGACTCCACATCTTCCTCTTCTGGGTCCGTCACGTTCTTAAGAAGTTGTTGTATACACTGATGCATGATTTTCTCGGTAATAAGGCTCTGTATGAAAAGCTCACCAATGAACCTGATGTTACCGAGCACCCGCCGCTTCGTTTTGCCGCGTTGGTAGTCCTCTTCAGCGATCTTCAATTTTTCTTCGTCAGTCATGGCTTCCAATCTGGTACGGGCTTCACGTCGCTGTTCGAGGAGCTTCTCCTCTGATTCGCTCCATTTAGCACCTTTTTCAAATTCTTCCTGACACCGATTCAACAGTACTCTTCTGAAGGTGTTGTTTTTCGCATCCAGATCAATCCAGCTCTGGACTTTTGGTAGCTCGCTCGACAGTCTAGCACAAAGGGAAGCGTACATGGACCCAAAGTTGGGCTCATCCAACGCCTTTTCAAATATATGGGCAATTACTCCCTTTAAAATGCTCTCCCTTGTCATGCCAATGTTCAAAATCTGGGATGAAATGGAATCGAAGCGCTCAATGGTCAGCTTGTTCAAGAGACCCTTTGTCTTCCTGTATATCAGGTCCTCCTCAGCCTTTTCCTTGTCCTCCCCATCGACGGGCTTCTTGACCGTCTTTTTCGCAGACATAGGTGCCCAAGCACTCTCAGACTTGACGAGTGGCTCAACGGGTTCGCCTAGTGGCTCAGGAGCCGCATGGCGCGGTGGTCCACGCTCGCGACCCCCACGACCACTTCGATTATCTCTACCAGACTGAACGCCGTCGCGGAAAGAGCCTTGACGCATCATGGGTGGCATGCGTCCACCGCCGCCAGAACCTGTACGGCTCATTCGCGCAGTTGGTGGAGGGGCCACACCGCTCATAACACCTTGCACACCAACGCCGCCGTGCTTTGATGCCATCGCTTGTTGCCATCTTTCCTCGCTTGTTTTACCTGGTGGACCCATGCGGACGTCACTTGAAGATCCCTGGCGGGACATACTGAGAGGACGTCCAGGACCTTTCGAGTCTTTACGATCGCCGCGAGGAGACGTCCCCTTATCATCTCCGTAAATGTCAGAGTGCGCTGGCAAGCCCTGCGGTTTTTCTTTGGCAATTTCTGCAAACTGAAGAAGGAAATCCCTTTGGTACCGGAAGGGTTTACCAGGTTCGTGGGAGGGCGATGGGACGGTACTGGGATACTTGACACCTTCGAAAGACTCTAAGCGCTTCATGGCCGGTCTTGTGTCAATTTTACTTGGCAGTTCTCCTTTGGACCCTGTTGGCTTGGTGACCTCCTCATCAATTAGAGGTGAGGCAGAACGCCGAAGATCACCGTCCGTAGGACCATCTTCGGATGTGGCAATTGTCTCTGCGTCATCAATCGTTTGTACTTCAGGTTTCGGGGCGGACTCCTTTGCACCGTCATCTTCAGCAATTTCCCCATCTTCCAGCTCAGGCTCCACAGGTTCTGCTGGTTTCGCGGCTTCAGGAACTTCTGCCTTTGCGACTGCACTGTCTTCTACCGAGACGACTTCTTTTCGTATCACCTGTTCCTCTTTCGGAACTTCAATCTTTTCCTCCTTTTTGGAATCCGGCACCTTTTCTACGTCTTCCTTCGGCAGTGCCGGCTCAGCATCCTGGGAAGGTGCCAAATCTTTGCTCTCAGTAGAACTCTCAGCACCCTGGGTGGGTATAGGAGCTGGCGGAGTCACTTTAGCAGGCTCCGCGGAAACATCCTCTATTACCTCCTTCGACGGAAGAGGCTTGGGTTGTTCCTTTGTCTCCGGTTTAGATATCTGAACAACCTCTGGTTTTTTCGCCTCATCAGTATCTACTTTAGCTGGAACCTTGTCTTTCGCCACCGGCTTCGCTTCCGCGGTAGGAAGAGATTCATCTGCCTCTTTCAAGACGGCAGCTGGGACTTCGGGTTGCGGTGTCTCTTTCACTTCAGCTACCGGGGTATCCTCATTCTTCTCACTTTTTATCACGACATCGTCCTCCTTCTTCTGTGCTTCCTCGCCTTTGATGTTCAAGATCTCTTCGCCTGTCTCAGGATTCTTCAAGACAATACGAATTTTAGATTTGGGAGTTTCAACCTTTGGCTGAATGGCTGGAGCACTTGTCCGTGGTGCAGGTGAGGACGCTGTTGTGGCTTGGGGAAGCTGAACTGGCTCATCGGTGTCGGGGCGTTTGATGGTGACAGGCACTCTTGCCTTACTATTGCGAGCACTTCCAGGGGTGCTTGTCGGCGTAGTTGGTGCATGATTGGGTCCAGTAAACCTTTGCCCAGTCGGTGTCGAAGGCATACCTCCCTGAGGCATCATTTGAGGCGGATACTGCATGTATGCGGGTGTGAATTGTGTGTATGGCATTTGTGGGTCATAATACGACGCGTAATACTGGAATGCCATAATGGTACAATTATTAGCAAGCAGAAGACAGCAACTCAACGAGCCAACTCACTTGTGGGACTCCTTGGACATACGCGTACATCGCTGTAGGATTCGGCCCCGAGATTGGGGTCGGGCCCAACATTTGATGCGGTACTCCTGGCTGCGAGATTGCCGCCATGTGAGCATTGGGCTAATCAAAATAAATGTCATTCAGGCAGTCAAAAAAGAACTCATAACGGTGAATAGACACTCACCGCCACACCATGTGGCTTGTATTGTTTCACGTATGGCGCAGCGTTGGGCATCGCAGGTGGTCTCATATGTTGTTGGTGTCTAGGTGCATACGTGTGCGCCTGCTGATGAGTAGCGGCGTGCAACTGCTGATGATGATGCTGCGGGTGATGGTGTTGTGCCGTTGGTTGATGGAACTGCGGGTGGTGGGGAGTATGAGTTTGTGCATGGTGTGCTGCCGGATGTACGGGATGAACGTGCGGCTGTGAAACGGGTTGCTGCATTGGGGTCACAGGCGAAACTTGACCAGGTCCTGGTGCACTGACACCAGTGACAGGAACGGCGTGATGAACTTCCCCAGCTGCCGTGGTCCCAGATGGTTGTCCTTGCACTTGTCCAACTGCGGGCGCCTTGCTACCCTGCTTCATTGTCGGGGGGGCAGACATAGTGCGAGGAATGCTAGGTTGAACGGGAACAGCACGTGCAGCAACTGCAGATACCTATAGAGATAAAGCATACATAGGTGAGCTATCTGAAACAACGTGCTCCTGCCTCAGCGGATCACTCACCGGTTTGGGTTGATGAGAAAGCGTCGTCGGAGCCGTAGATGAGACTGGAGTGGCAGCAGCTGGTGTTGAGGTAGCGGCGGTAGACGCCGCAGTGGCTGTGGGAGCATCCTTCACCGCTGAGGGAGCAACCGATGCAGGTGCGTCGACTGGTGATGTTACCGGTGATGCTTCCTGAGGTGATGCAGCCCTAGGGGCATTTGCGGTGGCAGATGCACCATTTGGCGCCTCTTCCGAGTCAAAAGAGCCAAAAGACATCCGCTTCGTTGGCGCATTAACACTATGCAACTTATTCTTCAGTGCTCCCTTAAATTGTACAGCCTCTCCGTTTCCACTCGCACTTTGTCTGCAGCAGGACACGTATTAAATCGGTCAGTATGAAAGGTAGATAATGGCAATCAACTTGCACTAACCTCGATTGAGTGTCTTTGTGTCGCGCTTCTTTCCCACTGTGCTTGCCATTGACGTGAGATGTTCCTTTTGAGACGGAGGCCTTACCGTTCACCTGACCCTCAGCAGCTGCCTGTTGTGGGGCATTTCCTCCAGCACTAGCCGCGTTCTGTGCAGGAAGATTCCCTTTCGCCAAAATAGCTGCAAAGCTCATTGGTGTTTTGACGGCGGCTTCAGGTGATTTTGGACGAGCGGATGTTGTGTTGGGAATAGCAGGTCCGTTAGCAACTGGGCTAGGTGCCGGTTGTGGAGGCTGGGCGGATGGAGTAGGTGTCGTGTTGGTAGGGCTTGGTGCAAGAGGAGACTTTTCTGTAGTTGTGGGAGATCCTGCTTTCACATTCCCACCACCTCCAGTTTTACCCTTCCCTACATTCACAGTCGGAGCCGCTTGCGCTGGCTTTTTTGGAGCAGATGCTCTTTGCGCCCACGTAGTCATCTCGTGATCTAGCTGTGCGTTCAAAGAGTACGGTCCAAGAAAAGGTTTGGGTGCCGAAGGAGGGCGCAAGGAAATGCGATGCGGAAGAATAACATGGTGAAGGGAATCCGAAAATGATGAGCAAACGTCAGGTACTACGCACTGCATCGCCTACAAAGAACCAGAATACATACCGCACAGACTTAACGTCTTAATATCAACGATGCAAGACTTTAAAGGGATGCTGCTCTATTAGGCCGCAGTCGGGTTTGTCAGTTTGGAAAACGCAGGGTGGAAAAGGAGAAAAGCCGCTCACGATACCTACCTCGTGCTAAAACTAAGAAGCAACTTCCAAATAGCTGTACACCGATAACTCGATTCTATAAAGCAGCCGAATACTCCGCAGTCAGCAATGAAAACTTCGCTTTGACTCAAGGGGCGGCAATGCACCAGGGACAAATAAACCCACCAAAGTGCCAGAGCAGAGCGTCTGTATACTTTCAATCTCTACCTAAAGTCCAACGATGCACTGGAAGAGAAAAGATAATGGTGTTGGTGGGCAAGTGACGGTAGTGTTCGAAAACGGGTATCAGTGCTCCCTTGCTACTAACAGTTGGATTCTTGAGGAAGGAGCACGAATCAAATTGCGTGCGAGTGCCTTTGTATTCTTGGTGAACGGCCAAACTCCTATTAATCCTCCCTGCGAGAAGGAGGCGTGAATGGGAGCAACGATGGGCGGACGCCTGTACAAAAAAAGACCACTAATGGGCCGGCAAAAGGACAAAATGGAAAAAGTCAGTCAGGTTTGTTGCGTCTTTCGTTTTGAAAATATCCGGTATTTGGTTCGACTCGATCAGATGTGGTTCCATTCATTAGGGACGCGTCCGGCGTCATCTTTTTTGTTTATTTACAAGATGGTAGTTTTCATTCTAACCCCCAGACCCCGCTTTTTTTAATGGTGAAGGATTCGTTCGTTCCTCGGACCCGGCTTTTGCGTGTCGCTTGTTGTTTTTAATATTTACAGATGACATCCTGACGTAGAGGGACACGTAAACGGACCATTTCAGCTCTCTTGGCTCACTGGCTGGGCGCATACCTTGCTGTCAGCTGGCCCGCTTCTTTCCAGATCTGCAGGAAATCTGGAAATCCAAGAGTTTGACGATATCTCTCAATCTAAATATGAAAGAGAATATCAGATCAGGAAGCTCCACTTGTCGCATGCAAAAGGCGGATTCAATGCTAACCCTCGAAACCTTTCCATCCTTGTAGTTGGTCAACCAATCTGGCGGCTGGATCGTTTTCGATTTCGAAATACGGTTAACCCCGTGCACCAGCCGGGGTTTGCCATGATATCGGGTCGCACCCGCAAATGCAGAGAGGGTAGGTCGCGACGTTCGCTGCATCATTTTTCGAAGAAACTCTGGTATATCACCCTTGTCTTTAGCAGGGAGGTTTCCGGTCGTTTCTGCTTGCTTGATAGGGCGGCTTCTATTACTCGGAGACCCGAGCCGAGTAGGTGACGATCGGTTAGCATCAGATACTTTGGATCGTGAGGTATCGGACAATGTATAGGTTGCAGGGCTTTTGTTATTGGATGACCGCTTGGTCGGTGGACTTGGCACATTGCTGGTATGAGGGCTAGGTGGATTGGGTGTAGAATGCTTGATATCTTGTACTCGATGATGGGAGGACTGAGGATATAAGGAGGAACCGGATGGAGTGCTTGAGCCAATGGTAGTCGGTACTTTGGACGAATGTTGCAATGCGATGAATGAAATAGATGGACTCTGGCTCTTGTTGCCAGATGGCCGTTTTGGTGATATTCTGGGTGATGACGAAATGCCGTGCCGTTCACCTTTCGCGTTTGATTTTGACGCTGTTGGTAGTTGGGTTGTTGATGGACGGTTTGGTTGTGCCCTCGTCTCATTCGACGACGTTGGTGGTGAAACTTTGACAATAGAGATTTAATACAAGCCTTTCATAGTTCAACCATGTTGCATCCATACCTCGGGCAGATGTTGTAGAGTCAGAAGAAGTCCGGCTCACAGCCCTTGCTACCTTCGGAAGGAATTCAGAGGCTACATGGGTATCTGAGGTTGCTGCGTCTGAGTTCTTTCTCCGTTTCCTCATAGGAGGGCCTGACAAGACGAACCGATATCATGAACATCAGATACCCCGTAGAATGCACTGCAAAATGCTTACCAAACCCAAGAAAGCTGCCGTCAAATTCCTCATACTCATGATTGTCACCATACTGGTTCAAACTATGTCGATATCCAGCGTCAAATATCCCAATGTCCTCCACCGGAAAACATCTCTTCATTACAGAAGCTTCTGTGGGGTTCAAAGGGCTCGTCGGAGGAATCATGAACCGTCGCCCGGTCAAAGGATTTGTACGTCCCATGCTGGACGTTGAGCGGTGATGTCGTGGGGAGCTCCAGGAATTGCTATGGAGTGCTGACCTCAGGTATGAAGTATGCAGCCATAGTCATTAACGAAAGACATACAGTCGGTAATGAGAGATCTACAATCTCGCAAAAGCAAGTCTTGAGCAGACTTACGATAGGTAGTGGCTGGTGTGTGGCCAGTGCCCACGCAGCGAACGCGAACACGGGTTGGCGCACAATGCTGTTGCGTGGAATGACATGCCACGACCATATGGGCGAAGTCGGCCGATTTTTGCGCTGCAACTTGCGCGCAACCAAAGCGACAAATTCATTCTAGCGCTCATGCCATGGCAGCGCAGCATGCGCAACAATCGCCCGCTTCACCGTACAAGATATCCAATGGCTGGTGTCATCCTATAGATAGTGAAATTTCAAGGGAATCGATCCACGCTTTCCATGTTGCGCATCGTCATCCAAAATGTATACAGCCTCACAGCTTTTGGCACTCTATGTGGATGATCTGGTTATTGCAATCAAGTCAAAAGAGAATATGGAATGAGTCAAAATGATAGTATCAGCATGAATCAAGATGAAATCTGAAAGTCCCCCGTCTCCAAGCTGTGGCTCAAACAAAGTCTTGTGCAGAGGTCACGGAACTCACGGAACTTTGGGGTGTCGGCAACATGACAGATAATAAGCGTACACAAAAATGTGCTAGGGAGTTTGGGTGTACATTGGAACTTTAGAGTATTTAAAACTGGAAATGACAAAGGATCTGGCAAAGCTATGGTTCCCTGTACTTGCTGCCTACCCATTTGAATGCGAGAAGATTAGAGTGGCAGCTAAGACCACAGTGGATGAGCATACTCAAGTCCCTCTACGATTGCCGCTTGCGTGTATTCAACTTCGACAGCATAGGTGAATGGAAAATAGTGAAATATGGTGAAAGGAATGCCAATGATGATAAACCATCTGACGTTCTCCATGCAGAGGAGTTAACGAATCATTTGAATCTGTTACTTTAACTCTGGTGTGAGCAAGGAAGCAAATCCTTGTCTTGTGGTTCTTGTTTTACTTTTTACTACTTAAACCATACCTATATTATACGCTCTAACCTTATATAAAACGGAAAACATCTATAAAATCAGGTATCCTTAATACATCAACTATGTACATGGATGGGGGTAGATATCACATCATCGACTCCACACCCAGCGATACTCTGGATGAATCTGGGATGGTACAGCCACCAACAAAATTACCGAGCATAAAATGGCTGCCAATTGTGTAAGTGTGGACACCTTGCGAGCTCTTCGCCGTTGCATACGGAGAACTATTGGGTCGACAACGGGTACTGGAAAATGGGTATCGTCAAAAGCCGTTTCACCAGCAAACCTAAACAAAGCAACAAACCGTACTCACAATTATCAGCCACCCAGCTAAACATATCTCCGCCAGCATCTTCCCTTCTTCCGAGTCTTGCAAACAAGACACAGAATTTAGATTTAGCCTGCCAGACGCCAATAATCATAAAATAGATCGGTATAGCCAAGAGCAGCCGCAGATACGGTGGATGCTTCAAAAAGATATTAATGAGCAGGGATGTGACGGTGATCAATGTGGAGGTACAAAAGAGAATGATGCGACGGACGATGCCGCCAGATGAGAGATTGTATCGTGTTGCCTTGTGAAGGAATTTTGGAAAGTGTGTATGGGATAGTTGCGTTATAACGTGGTTGAAGGTTGGGTGAAGAAGAGAGGGCGAATGTGGCTGGTACGTGGGAGGCGGTGCGCAAATGTGGGATTGAAGGAACGTCCGGAGTTCCTCTGGGATGGGAACGACACTGGGGCTATCTTGTCTTAAAAAGTTGTCAAAGATTTGTCGAGCTTTGGTGTCGAGAACTTCGTGTAATGCATCGATCGGCATGTTCTCTAGCTTGATGCTCCCGTTTTTCTCGGTCTTTGGAGGGGACGGACCACGGACGGCGGTTTGGTCGGTTCCAGCTGAAGTCGAGCGTCGACCTTGGATAACATTAATATAGGTACCCCAGTCTGATACCTCCAAGGCGACGTTACTCTGAGCCGCTGGCAGCGTGTTTGACGAGCTGGGCTTTTCACCGCTTGCGTTCTCCACATCGGTTTCCGTAGAAGCATACGACCCGCCTTCTTCGCTGAGACTCTCCCTATCCTTTCCTTTCTCCCTCTCCCTCTCCCGTTCTCTAGCCTCTCTGTTTTCCTTTTCCTTCCTTGCTCTCTCCTTCACTCGTGCCTGGTGTTCCCGCTCAATCGCCCCGGCCGACCACTGTCGGTACAAGAGAACATACCCGAGGACAGCCTCATAAAATTCGACGTATTGCCCCTGCCCTTCTCGATTCATATACTGCACAAAGTCAGCATAACTAATGGGCGGGCAGGTTTGCCCGCTTAGGACGGCTTTGAGCGAAATGACGGGCTCTTCCGGTGATGACTTGAACATGGTCATGCAAACTCCTTGGATCACTAGCAACGGACAGGCTCAGACCTTTGTCCTAAATATTGCTGGATTTGGAACCAAACATTAAAAGTTGCTCATGGAGCCACGCCGTCAGAATGAATAAGCTCGGGAGGCTCTACGGACGGAATTTTAGAAGTTCTTCCGGGAATCAGTAGCCACTTGGGTATGTTTGGCTATCACACTCATGACAGTGCCGTGGGGCTCTGCGAAAGATAGTCATAATATTGTGTTATTTTTAGCACACGGAGCATGAACCGTGGCCAACAGCGGAGATTGAGGCTGACGTAATCCTTTGAGCACATGTGCCAATGTTTACTAATGTCAGTCGCAAATGTTTTTACTTGTGTAGAGGGCGACGGGATAATGCCACTAAATGACCTTGTTCGGTTCTGACTGTCATTTGAGCCGGCTTCAAAAAGAAATCGAAAGCCAGTGTGGATTCGTTGGTCAACTTCAACAACCAACAAACTGGTCCGACTCTGCATGATACCCATCGTGTGTTAGGTGATCGTAACCCATCTGGATGTAAGCAGCTGTACCTTCTGAGAGCCCCGCTTCTATTGACTTACAGCTGTTGCCCTCAAGGCTGACATCATGGTGCGTTTTCAAAGGCTTTTATTTTTCTCGTATTGTCGTAATCCTTCTGTGGAATGCAGTCGAGAGTATTTACTTCAGTTACAAGAAACCCGCGTGCTCAGGGTTCAAGTTGCACCCACAGCCGATACACAACAGGCCATCGAGGAAATCTGCAAAGTACTTCGTATCCATGATTTTGGTTCGCAGGACTTTGGACTTTTCAAAGATGTCAAAGAGATACCGCTTATCGATGAAATTGTTGGAAATAGCAAAGAAGAGCCATATGAGTTGACAACCATTGAAGTTCTGACGACTGAGAAGTCATTTTTAGGAGAGGTAAGGTATAGGCATTGGAGATAGCTTATCCGAGAGCAGCAAACGAGGACCTGTTCTCTCTGTGGGTGGCAAGTCATGAGTCTGTTCCCAGCGGGCTTTCCATTGAAAAAACCTCCATAATTGTTGTTTTTCGTAACGAAAAGCAATGGTACAGTATGTGTGGTTTTTGTCCATCGTCAGGGAGGCTGGCAAACGAGCCACATTCGAGTCAGTATGGAATGATTCTTGTAGTGTGACATTATCCGTCGCCTCTATTAGAACACGACCACAGGGTAGTAAGCGGTTTACCAATAATAATACGCTTGTCCTACGGAAAAAACGTTCACATACAAACCAAGCACACAACAAACGTTCAATACAAATACCAGTTTGAAAATTCCGAAAACTCGAGAACCAGGCCAATGCTCAGTTGTCCAAACTAATTTCTGGTTGTTGCATTTGCCTCCCGCCTTTGTTATGTCACCCAAACAAACTCTAGATATTAACAAAGAGGAGACAGTTGCTATTGTAAACGATTGTGCAACACAAGTCCCCGTCTTATAAATCGGCAGAGCATAATCCGCGTGTGATCTAGAAAGGATGTGACGATCACACAGGACATGGCTGCCGTGCAAACTAATCAAAAATCTTGATCTCAGATTATTGCAACATATTCACACTATGCACATTTTGGGAGACTGAAACATAAAGCAAGAACAAAAAGTAATAAAACCAACCAACCAACAACGAAACTACGCTAAATTCCACTACAAAGGTAAAAGTACAAACAAGGATGGACACTAAAGCTCTATCTGATGATAGTATGTGTGGTCCGAAGTAGAGAACAACAAAGTGGATTATGAAATGTGTTCGGTGCATGCGTTTGATGTCAACATCTGAATCGCGGCTGCGTTTGGGTTGAGGGGACGTATCTAGACGTGCAATCTTGCCATGCGACGCTCCATGGTGAAGGGTTGACGACCAAAAATATTTGATCTGACCTGCCTCTTGTTCCTCTGGTTTCCGCCATTGTTGTTTCCTTGACCATTGTTGCCACCTTGGTTTTTGTTGTCGCGGTTGTTTCCTTGTTGCGCTCCAGTGCCAGCGTTTTGGACGGTGACACGGATGCAATCGTCTTGGGCGCCACGCTGCGCCACGGGCATGATGACGGGCTGGTGGGAATCCGAGCTGCTAAGGGAGCAGATACGGTAGAGGCCATTGCTTTTGAACGTTCCTCCGGGAACGGTGACAGAGAGAGTGCGACCGTCAGCGGCAGGGTCATTGAGACCTTTGAAAAAGGCAAAAGCTTGTGGATCCGGAGCAGCTTGCGTTGATTTGAGTTCTTGAATTGTAATGTGGGAGTGGCCCTGGATGGTGCCTTGGGCGCTCAGAGTCTGGGGGATAATGTAGTATTGAGTCTGTGGGTCTGTAAAAATGTTATATAAGCATATAGCACGAACTTCTAAAGTCTTTTTGTTGCGCAGCCTACCAGAGAAGAAACCCGTGTCCAGGTTTCGGTAGTCGGTGGTAATGGTCAAATCCTTGCTGGCGTCGATCCTTGCACCGTTCTCGGGCTCGATGATGATACTCGATACCTTTAAAGACAATATGTGAGACTACGAAAACTGGAAATGGGCGACATTGCAAATGTACCATCTTATCGACGGCGGGAATGGCACCCATGGGAGTCGACGAACAGGCGCCTGTCCTGATCTGAGTACCATCCGAGGGCGTCAGGCCAGTGTCCTTGCAAAATTGGGTTTCCGGGAAAGGCGTCACATTGGTGTTGATGCTACCACCACTGCTAGCGGCCCCGCCGCTCGTAGTGTTTCCAGTGTTGCCAGTGTTGCCGTTATTACCGTTGTTACCGTTGTTGCCATTGTTGCCCTTGTTTTGATTGTTTCCATTATTATTGGTTCGTTTTCCGGCCTGCTGCCTCTGCGCAGTAACAGAGAAAACAAGGCAAAACAAAAGAAGAGCGTAGATAGAGGCGTATCGCATGGTTCAAAAGATTATAAGATGGCGGGAAGACGGCAAAGCGCAGAGGGGAAAACGTGTGTTGCGGGGGAGCGATGGGGATGCTGGATAAGGAGGGGGGAAGGGAGGAAGAGCCTCGCTTTAAATAAAATCTCTGGCAAAAGCTCTCCCGCGGACAAGGAGGAGCTAGGGGGGGCTCATGCTTCGAGCAAAAGACTTTGTACGAACTTACAGCGCAGGAAAAAAAAAAAAAAAAAGAAGCGTGGTTTGACCCCATGTGCGTAAGGTGTATTTCCAAGGGTCTTTCGTTCATTTTCCACTCTCCGCCCAACTCCAATGCGTGGAGCGAGGGGGGCATTACGGAATTTACTATAATAATGACATTCATGACAACGACGCTGTTCAAAAAAGGGAGATGGCGAAGGCAAACAAAACAGCACAGCAAAAGAGAAGAGTGATGAAATGCCACATGCATGTTACGTTTTGGCTTTGCCCACGTTTAAAGCAGCTAAAAGTCGTTTGTGCAACTCGCCGTCATTTTACGCACTGCGCAAAACTCCTGGCCTCCTCCTCCTCCTCCTCCTCCTCCTCCTCCTCCTCCTCCTCCTCCCTCCATGTCTTTGAGTCTTTTATGGTCAATGTTTTTTATTAGCAATGAGCCTTCTAAAGGATTGCGGTGTAGCGGCCATCTGTTGCCACATGTCGCAAGTCCCTTGAACTCGTTTTCCTACGAGTTTCAAGAAGTATAAACGAACCTCTCGCAAATCTGCTGCGGATTCAAAATACGCGGCGCCCTACGTAAAAAGGGGGATTACGATTTCCCTTCTCTATATATCCATATATGGTTTCATTGAATGACATGCATATATAACCATATGTGGTTTCATTGAATGACATGCATATATAACCATATTGGGCTAATGTTCACTAGACTTTATTTGGTCTAATGGACAATGACTCTGTCGGACGGGATTCTCACGTTGTCCGCACCCAGCTTGATCGGCTTTCTGGTTTGGATCATTAGCGCGGCGCTTTACTGGCGTTTTGCCCAGTCATGCACATTAAACA
The DNA here is from genome assembly GCA_006535965.1 of Spizellomyces sp. 'palustris'. NCBI lineage: Eukaryota > Fungi > Chytridiomycota > Chytridiomycetes > Spizellomycetales > Spizellomycetaceae > Spizellomyces > Spizellomyces sp. 'palustris'. Next base: position 63,959 of record QEAR01000026.1, on the reverse strand, counting down.
GGTACGAGCCCACCGACTACGAGTGTGTCGAACCTGGTCTGACTTGTCTATTTGTAGATTATAATTCAGGGATTCAAGTCCTATAAGGATCAGACGGCGTTGGAACCCTTTAGTCCAAAACTCAATGTCGTCGGTGCGTATATTGCTGGTCAAGTTTTGACTTGTCGGGTACTTTAATTTTACAAAATTGGATAGTCGGACGCAATGGTTCTGGCAAGAGTAACTTTTTTTGGGGTAAGCCAAACTCGACACATTGCGCCGTGTAATCTCTTGATTGTTACTCATGGCTACTGTAGCCATTCGGTTCGCTTTGAACGATGCATATAGCCACATGACCCGCGAGGAGCGCCAGTCCTTGTTGCATGTAAGCCCCCAATCCATTAAAGGTTTTTGGACAGGCGGAGATCTCTGATTACCCGCATAGGAAGGAACAGGGCCTGCTACACTCTCTGCGTTTGTGGAAGTCGTTTTTGACAACACAGACCAGCGATTTCCGGTATGGGCAGCTTGTACCTATGAACGCCTCATCATGATTGCTAAGGTTGCGCGCGACCCTAGACTGGAAAGGACGAAGTAGTCTTGCGTCGGACAATCGGTTTAAAGAAGGATGAATATGCACTGGACAAGAAGAGCGTTACGTAAGTGGAGTCTACCGAGAATGGTCTGTTACAGGTGTGCTCAATTCATCTGGAACACTCACAGGAAAACAGAAGTCATGAGTTTGTTTGAAACTGCGGGATTCTCACGATCCAATCCGTATTACATTGTACCTCAAGGAAGGGTAAGGGAAATCCCGACCATACTTCCTGATGCCAAGCTTGACCTCGCCTTTGGCAGATCACAGCGCTCACAAATGCAAAAGACGCAGAACGCCTTCAGCTTCTGAAAGAAGTTGCCGGAACGCGGATATACGAACAACGTCGCATGGAGAGTTTGAAGATTATGGAGGAAACAGGTGAGACACACATGTATGCTGTTTCCACCAACGGCTTATGCTGATCACCCATATACCAGATTCGAAGCGTTCCAAGATTGATCAGCTCCTTAATTATATTGAAGAACGGCTGGCCGAACTGGAGGAGGAAAAGGAAGAACTCAAACAATATCAAGAACAGGACAGAGAACGACGATGTCTTGAGTATACCATCTATAGCCGTGAGCAATCAGAAGTCAACGAGAACCTCGAAGAGCTTGAAGAAGCGAGACGTAATGAGGTTGACGAGTTAAATCAACGGCAAAGTCAGTCGAACGACCGGGAAGGCATCGTCACGGTAAGCGTGTCAGCGTCAAGGCATGGTCAATTAGCACGAGTCTAACATTTGGAACAGAATATGGAGCGCACCATACGCGACGTCAAGAAGAAGGTCGATATGCTGAGTGTTGAACGCGAGCAAGTTGACGATGATCGGAATGAGCAAATCAAAGCCAAGGCTCACTTGGAATTGATCATCAAAGACAGCGAAGAAAACGTATCGACAAATCTTCAAGCCAAAGTATGACATAGAAACTAGTACAGCAAGGTTACATTTGGTATCTTAATCTTTATGAACCTTGCAGGAACGATTAACTCAAGACCTTAATACCTTGCGAGAAAAAATCGCTGAGAAGGAAAGAGAGTTAGATGAAGTCAGCCCGTCGTTTAATGAAGCTTTAACTATGGAAAACAGCTTGAAGGAAAGGTATATCAGTATTTGACGCTAGGAATGATAGCCACCGATGGCCTCAACAATTGGTGGGTTTTTAGATATGAAGCAGCGGAACTTGAACGAGACACATTGTACTCGAAACAAGGCCGCAACGCACAATTTCGGACGAAAGCGGAACGGGATACCTACCTCCGAAAAGAAATCAAGAACGTCCAAGACACTATCACTAGTCAAAGCCAGCAAGTGACGCAGCTCGAGCAGGAAGTAGTTGTTTCACGACGTCGCTTAGCGGAAATTGACACCGGAATTGAGGATACACGACAACAGTTGGAGGACCGTAAGCAGAAGTTGACCGACATAGATCAACAAATTCTAGATCTTCGCAGGCAACGTAATCAGTTGGATGAACGACGAAAGTGAGGCGAAGCGGTATACGATGCCTAAACTTTGGTTGGATGCTGACATCTTCCATCAACAAACAGAGAGCTCTGGCGAGATGAGAGCAAGCACAGTGCCTCCGCCCAGACCGCCAAAGAGGAACTGGACCGATGTGAAAGAATCCTCTACTCTAGCATGGACAGGGTAATTGCCAGCTGTTCTACCAGCACAATGATGTGCCGCGCTCGCTTTGCTAATCGATTATCAGGTCACCGGAGAAGCCCTTAGAGCGCTGAAGCGAATAACCGAGCGTTTGAATCTGCGAGGAGTATATGGCCCTCTGTATGAGCTCTTTGAAATCGACGATCGTTACAAGACCGCGGTTGAAGTGGTCGCGGGAGGAAGGTTGGTAGTATTAGTACCCAGCACTCGTGACACATTCTGGTTGACACAACGTTTCTCTACCCAAGTCTGTTCCACGTAGTAGTGGACAACGATGACACTGCCACCCGCATCGTAGAACAGTTGAACCGTGAGAAATGCGGGCGACTGACGCTGATGCCGTTGAATCGTTTGAAGCCTCGGCTCCCTCAGTACCCAGATGCGAGGGATGCTGTTATCATGGTGCAAAAATTACAGTTTGACCGGACATTTAAACCAGCCTTTGACCAAGTGAGACATGGCGTCAAGGTTTACCCCTTCCTTCTGTGGCACTTACGTTGTGTAATGTCACTTGCAGGTTTTCGGCAAGGCAATCATTTGCCCATCACTGGAGATTGCATCTGCATATGCACGGTCGCATGGTTTGAATTCTGTCACATTGGATGGTAAGTGTCACCCGCTTGGAGGGCATTGCAACCTGTTACTAACAATCCAAATCCACTATTTTTTGGCCTTTAGGGGATCGGGCAGACAGAAAGGGAGCGCTCACTGGGGGTTATATGGATCATCGTCGTGCTCGTTTGGAGAACATCAAAAAGCTTAAAAAATTCCGAGAAACATACGCTGAGGATGAACTTGCTGCTTCAAGGCTGAGGGAGGAGATAGCAAAAGTTGAACAAGAAATCACACGAACGCGAGATCAGCTCGCCCAGCTGGATGCGCGTCGAAGACAGACTATGGATTCTCGAGAGCCTCTAATGAATGAGATCAATTCAAAGTTGAGGGAAAAGTCCACTTTGGAGGAGCTGATCGCACGAAAGGTTTGGCGTTCCCATTGCATGGTCCAGAAAAAGTAATCTGATCGGTCTACGCCTCAATCAGGAGAGCTCTTTGCAAAGTCTTCAAGGCAGCATCAGAAACCTCACAACTCAACTTCAAACTTATGAAGCAGAACTCAAAAGTCCATTCACAAAAACCTTGACAAATCAAGAGCAAGCTCGATTGGATGAGGTTAATGCGGCTGTGGAGGAGCTTCAGCAGCAACTAAGGGAAGCTTCGAAAAGGAGGGCCAGTGTAAGTCGACTTTGCGGTGCGTGAAGAAACATTACAGGCCGGGGTAACCGTTTTTGGTCCTTCACAGTTGGAGTCACGGAAAACCATTCTCGAAATCGAGCTCAACACGAACCTGCGACGAAAGCGGGACGATGCAGTTGCCCAACTTGACAACGCCAGCTTTGAAGGCGAAGTCGGGGTGCAGCTTCGCAGCCGACAGCAGGAGCTGGCAACTGTTGAGAAGGCCATTGAACGAGCTGCACGACGACTTGAAGGTTTGTACTTGCGCCCGATCGGCGGTATGTTTTCGGCCGCGGAGCATCCTAATCGCTCGCCAATCTTACAGAAATCGAAGCCGAGATGGAAGAACAAACGGCTATGCTTCAGGAGCAGACACAAGGCCTGGAAACAGCGAGGGTAGGTACAGCGGCCCGATGCAGAATCTTGGCTGACAAAAGGAGCTGAACAACCAATGACAAAACTTAGACAGAACAACAACAAGAACGCAGAGTGTTGGAGCGTCAAAGAATCGTGGTTGAGAAATATATTTCCAAAAAGGCCAGTTTGTTGAAACGCAAAGAAGAATGCATCAAAAATATTCGTGATCTTGGCGTTCTTCCTGAGGAAGCATTTGAAAAGTATCAAAATGCCCCTACAAAGACGGTGAGTGCCAGAGCCTGGATCGTCAATATGCCATACACTGTCTCATGCATCTTCTTTCGGGATGTCAGCTGCTGAAAAAACTTCATCAAGTCAATGAAGCGCTGAAAAAGTACTCTCATGTGAATAAGAAGGCTTTTGAGCAATACGGAAATTTTGCAAAGCAACGGGACCAGTTGGAAATCAGAAAGGAAGAGCTAGACAAATCTGCCGGGGTTTGTGTTTTTTGCTGTATTTGCATGAATTGAGTGCGCTACTTATCCAGAATGGGTAATAGGCTATAGAGGACTTGATCAAAAACCTGGATCAGCGGAAGGATGAGGCGATCGAACGGACCTTCCGGCAGGTGGCCAAGTACTTTCAAGAAGTGTGGAGCAAACTTGTTCAATCCGGACGGGGGGAATTGATCATGTTGAGGAGAGCAGATGGGGTAAGCGCCAGACAGGGTTGCAGCAACAAGCCAGAACACCGCATCCAATGAACCCCCTCTTTTAAAATAGAGCTCTCAAACTCAAGACGATAATGACGAAAACGGTTCAGATCAGGAGGAATCCAGTACTTTTCCGACCTCAAAGGCAGGACGGACCCATAGCATCATTGACCAATACACTGGCATTTCCATCTCGGTCTCATTCAATTCGCCTACCGACGAAGGGCTTCGTATGCCGCAGCTCTCTGGGGGACAAAAATCTCTGGTGGCTCTCGCCCTTATTTTTGCCATTCAGCGATGTGATCCCGCACCGTTTTATTTATTTGATGAGATTGATGCGGCGCTAGATGCGCAGTATCGAACTGCTGTTGCTGGTAAGGACTTGTCGACTATGTCGTTTTTGTTTTGTTTTGTTTTGATTGTCATTTGAAAATTTTTGAAACTTTAAAGCCATGATCAACGAGCTATCTTCATCAGCCCAATTCATTGTCACGACCTTCCGACCCGAACTTTTGGCCTATGCAGACAAGTGTTATGGAGTAACGTTTGTTAACAAGGTCTCGAGGATTCAGAGCATTACTAGAGATGATGCGTTAAAGTTTGTGGAGGAGACGGCAGCTGGTGCTCAGTAGACTCGGCGGTTTTGGGGCAAAAATGTGGAAGGGACTTTGTTATTTTTGCAATAGCGGTTTTGTAGGGCGATGTATATAGTACTGTAGTCGATGTTTTTTTCTTTATTTATGGCTGATTATGGTTGGGGGGACCTCAACTAAAATGTTACACGTTTTAGCAAAATATATCTGGTCGCTGAGCAAAACATATCTCGTCGTCTCTGCGGAGGATTATGAAACAACAAAAAAAAGAATTGCTCTCACTGCGAAATTAAGGATACAAAATGCAATAATGATTATGATACTCAATCCAATTTAATCCGCCCCCCATTCATTCCATTTATTCATGTATCCACTGCCCTAACTGCCTTGATAAAATCCACAACCTTACCCTGGTCCTTGAACCCCTTCTTCGTATCCAGCTCCACGCCACTACTCACATCCACGCACCAGGGCCTGACCTTCCTGACAGCCTCCGCAACGTTTTCAGGCTTTAGCCCACCCGCCAACAGAACCGGCACATGACCCTCACGCTGCACATGCACCGCCACATCCCAATCAAAAACTTGCCCCGTTCCACCCTGCTGGCCAGATTTTACACCCGTATCCAGCAAAACACCCGAAATCGTACCCACAGTTTCACGCGCCACAATGCGATCAATCACTTGTGACGGCGTTTCGTTAGGGAGGATATGGAAGGCTTTGATGACTGGAGTAGGGAGAAGGGCTGCCAAATGGCAGGGTTCTGATCCGTGGAACTGTACAAAGTCGATCTTAGTGTCCCGAACAATCTGCTGGATAAAGTTCACAGAATGATTTGCAAACACCCCTACAAAGAGAGGGCCAGCGCGTGGGCTTCGGACCGTCGAGAGTGCCGAGTTCAGCCAAGTAGATGCACTCGCGTCGAAAGATGGGATGGGAAGAGCGGGCGCAGGTTGATCCGCAATATTTAGCTCTCTGCGCACCGCTTGGACAATCTCTTTGGCACGGTCAATGGTCACCTTTCGTGCTGACTCTGCAAAAATCAGGCCAATGAAATCGGCACCTGCTTTGGCGGCTACCAGCGCATCCTCTACATTTGTTACCCCACAGATCTTGACCATTGTTCGGTTTGAGACCGCTGGCTGTCCTTCCACGTCCTTACCCAAGAGCTGTTGGATAAAGTCCCGCTTACTGGGTGCCCTCATTAACGCTTCCCCTACCAAAACCGCCTTAGCACCACCTTTCATATATGTTTCCACATCCGCACGTCCTGTGATTCCGCTCAATGCAACTAAGATGGTGCCTTGCGGTACCATCGTGGCAAGGTCACTCGTCCTGTTCATGTCCACGTTGAAAGTATGCAGGTCGCGGTTGTTGACACCAATGACCTTAGCCCCAATGGCTACGGCACGTTCCATTTCAGCAGAATTTGCAACCTCAACCATAGGCTCCATACCCAACTGCCGCGAATACTCTAACAGGTCCCGCAGTTTATCATCATCCAAGATCGCGACAATAAGTAGCAAAGTGTCCGCTCCGTACAAATGCGCTTCCAGAATTTGATACCGTTCCACAATGAAATCTTTGCGAAGGACAGCAGGACGGTCAGGAACTCCTTCTAACGCGGCGCGGACAAGGCGCATGTCTTCCAAGCTACCTTTGAACCATTTAGGTTCAGTTAGCACGGAGATGACTGCCGCTCCACCGCGAGCATATTGCAATGCTTGGCTAGGAGCATGGGCCGTGATATCAATGTTGCCCTTGGAAGGAGATGCACGTTTGATCTCTGCCATCACCGCCACCGGGTTTGCCGCAGCGAGCACACGTGCTGGGAAGTCGATCTGCGATGGCGAAAGACCAAGGGCAATGGACCGCTGCAAATAGTAGTCCGATTGTCCGGGACGAGATCGCGCCTCACGTACGTCACGGATACGTTGCTCATAAATGGTATGAAGGATGCTAGGGCTTTTGGAGGCAGCAGTTGTCGATTGCATTCCTGTCCCGCTTATCGCGGGAAAACTGCCTCCTGCCCTATGTACCCCTCCACCTGCAGTGCTCGTCGTATTAATTTTGGACACCTTAGCCAGTGGAATGCCGTCACCGGTGCCCGCTCGCTTTCCTTCGCTGGCCCCGTTGACCGCAGGTCCTCCATGTCCGTCAGGCTTCTTCACCAAATCTTCCCGCAACCGCAACCGATCCCATGTACCGCCCTCCCACTTTAGGAAATTTGCAAACATCACCTTGCCGCATTCGCTAGCAATACTTTCAGGGTGATATTGTACTCCTTCCATCACAAACGTCTTGTGCCGTATGCCCATCACGATTCCACTATCCGTCCAGCTCGTGATTTCTAAACACTCCGGTAACGTCTTGGGATCGCCAGCCAGAGAATGATATCGAGTGGCCTCGATACCTTGCGGAACCGTTTCGTACAAACCGCGACCATCATGTCGAACAGGCGAAGTTTTACCGTGCACAATTTCACCCGCATATGTCACCGTTCCACCGTATGTCTCGTACATACATTGTTCACCAAGACACACACCTAGTATTGGGACATTTCCCGCAAAGTGTCGAATGACATCGTTTGACACCCCTGCATCAGCGGGTCGTCCTGGCCCGGGTGAGATTACCACATTCCGGGGGTTGATGGCAATACATTGCTCCAACGTGATCTGATCGTTACGGTACACCTGCACGTCTGCACCCAGCTCCGAGAGATACTGGTAGACGTTCCAGGTGAAACTGTCGTAATTGTCAATCAATAATGTAGTCATTATGATGTACACTTTCAGTGGTAGTGTGGATACACGGTGAAGTTGTCTTGTTCGATAAGAATTTGCTCCAGAAGGGGCGTTTCCTTCTGTTGAATTTTACGACTGTGATAGTACATTTCGGCATTCTCAATAGCCGTGACATTCGATTTCAGCTTGTTGACGGTTTCCTCCCATTCGTTCACAGGGACCGAGTCGTATACAATGCCTGCTCCAGCTTGCAAATAGACATAACCGTCCTTGAACAGCATAGTCCGGATAGCGATTGCAGTGTCCATACTTCCCGAGTAGGCAAAGTAACCCACAGCTCCAGCGTAGATGCCACGCTTTTCACCCTCGAGTTCATAGATGAGCTCCATAGCCTTAACTTTCGGGGCCCCGCTGACAGTACCAGCCGGGAAAATCGATCGAAACGCATCGAATCCAGTTTTGTCCGGTCGTAGTTTACCAGAGACATTGCTAACAATGTGCATAACATGACTGTAACGTTCGATGTGCATAAGCGAATCAACCTTCACAGTGCTCGGTTGGCAAATGCGGTTTACGTCGTTCCGGCCGAGATCCACCAGCATAATGTGTTCAGATCTCTCTTTCAGATCACCAAGGAGATCTGCGGCAAGAGCATCATCTTCCTCGGGAGTTTTTCCGCGCTTACGAGTCCCGGCAATGGGATGCGTGTAGACAATATTGTTTTCAACCTTGATCAACATCTCCGGAGAGGCACCGACAATCTGGAAATCTTTCACATCCACGTAGAACATATACGGTGACGGGTTAACACTGCGCAACTGCCGGTATGCATTGAAAGGGTGCAATGAAGTCCGCTTCTTCAATCGTTGCGAAGGTACGGCTTGAATGATGTCACCTTCGTTGATGTGATGCTTGAGCTTTTTCACAAAATTTTCGTATCCTTCTTTCCCGACGTTCGATTCGCTCGGTTGATTCAGCTCAATCGGAGGTTGCTTGGGAAGGGGAATATGTTCGCTATTCAGTAACTGCACCACTTTTTGAATCTCGGCGGTAACCCGAGCGTATTCCATCTCAATCTGATATTCTTCACTTTCCGTGTTATCGACTCGGAAATGGCTCACGACCTTCATTATGTGGTGGAGATGATCGAACACGACGATCGTGTCGCAAAACATCAAAATTGCATCGGGAATACCAATGGGGTCAAGCAGTTTCTTTGCAGTGCGGGGTTCAAAATACCGCACGCAATCATAGGCGATGTATCCAATGGCACCACCTATTGCAACCAGATGCTTAACGTCGTTCCAAGGTATACATCCTGCTATAATTCACTTACCAGTGAACTCGGGAATTCCAGGTACGTGGACATACTTGATATTTTTCAGTTCGTTTTCAACCACAATAAGCGGATCGCCTTGCACCGCTTCGTTATCGCCGGTACGAATTACTTTATAAGGGGCTAGATAGAAACGAACTGGAGTGAGTCACTGGCATCTTCGCAGCCCAAACATGAGGCGTAATCTCACTCATACCTGCGCCCAAAAACGAATAACGACCGATTTTTTCGCCACCAGAAACAGACTCAAACAAGAAAGAATAATCACTGTTTTCCGACAATCTCAGATACGCGGAAACAGGTGTGATCAAATCAGCGGAAATGTCTTGATGGACAGGAATAATGTTTCCCGCTTTCCGAGCCACAAGACCCTTAATCTCCTCAAGCGAGGGCTTCAGTTTCGACTATCAGGAGTATGTGAGTGGTGAGACATGCGGATGCGAGAGAGAAGAGACTATCTAGACTATCTTACCGTCATCTTGGGATCTGTGACAGTATAAGGAGCTTATGCAGCAATAGATACGGCGCATGTAACAGTTCGATCGCTTGCAATGCACTGCTGATTCCATGGTAGAGAAAACCGTGCCCACACGGGTTCGAAATGGAGCAGATTTGCGTTAGCAGCGCCTTTGTTCATAGCACTGAGATCTTTTGCAATGTCCTTCCTGGATGCGACAACAGGGGTGCCTCGCTTAATACTGGTAACCCGACGACGTCTGTCGCGGCATAAATCGACGATTGGTCTTGCCAACCGTAGAGAAGCTAGATTCAATTTGGAAAATGTTGACATGTTGCTCTTGCACTTTGGGGGTTGAGCGACAATCCGTCTTCGGATGATCGAGGCAGGCTTATAGTGATGTGTGCGGTTCATGGAACGGCAGATTGGTACGTAGGGCACAGATGAAGCCAACGGTACAGACACAAGCGCGTGCTTGTACGCTTCGGAGATGACCATGCTTGAGAGTATGGTATTGTCGAGCGACTTGATTGACGGCAGTGAGGGAAAGTCCATCAGAGAGGCCATGCTGTCCTCAGCAGCAGGAGGGCTAGATCTGGGTAAGGTGGTGCTGGTTTTACGATAGCGCTTTTGAGCACGGTGACGTACGAGTCTGTTTCGTCGCCTTTTGTGGCTCCCGTCGCGGTGGAGGTCCTCAACGCTCTATTAGGAGAGAAATAGTGAAACCTGTCAGCAAAGGGGGGCAGTTCCAAACGGTCGTAGATACCGATAAAATTTATCCATCTCTCCATCAATACCAATGCTACAGCATGTTCACCTACCAAGGCAGAGGACGCTACAACACCGAGGTCGTTGTCGGCGACGGTCATCTGGAACGACCGAGGCGACACCGACCCGAAGGCGGGGCAACTCCAACCGAGACGAAAAGTCGCCACGGTTGGGGATGCGGGTGTCGAAGTAAGCTTTGAAGGTAAAGTTGCGGACTTACAGGGAAGCAAGTTCCCTGTGTTTCAATATTTAGATGATAAAAAATAGAAAGTAAAGAAGAAAGCCGAAGGACTGCCCATCCCCAAAATATCAAGATTGGTTCGATCGGCTATGAGTCATCCATCGCACTGATGAGTTGACCAATCAGATCGCACATGACAGTTGCAAACTCACGTGCTTTCAATCATTTGTTTATCTTCACCAAAAGCACTCTGACAGATGGAAGATGCAGGTTATTGTAATTTATATCCTATGGACGCACTTTTCCATACACAATATTATGTGCATGCCCCGGTACAAAGTCTTTATTTAGGAAGTATTTTTACACCACTGCAAGATGTAACATGCGAAATCAACCAAAGTCAAGAACAAAGCTTGAATTACCTAGCCCATGCGCAAAAAAACAGCTAAATATACCTATACATATAAATTTGATTGTAAAAGCCAGCATATTGGAAACTGCCAGGGCTGGGGGCATTTCCGACAGCGTATAGCGGTTCATGGTGAGGTTCATGGTCAAAAGATCAGGTGCTTTTCAGATTACGCGGGATTTTCTAATCGTATTGATTTTTATTTCTAAGAGTTCTACACATGACACATTTTAGGCCGGGATGGGGTTGCACTCGCTGACTCTCCTTTCTACACTTTCTAGACAATTTACAATCGATAAAATTCTTATTTCTGCGAGCTAGCTATCAACATGACGCGGTCCTCCATTTTACGGATTGATCTGGATATTGTTGCACTCCCCCGGCTTTTCGCAGCACATAACTCTCTCCGTGATTCCCAAGGCGTCGCATTTGATGTTGCCGTTTATTGATGATGTGCATGAAGTCTCCCCCTTGCCGAAGTCGCAACGGGGGGAACTCTGACAAGTACTCAAGACGCATTTGGCATTGACAGTTGCCACTGCAGATGGGATGAGGATAGCGTTAGCATGAGAGTCCTTCGGAAGGTAAAAACGCAGATAAAGACATCATACACTGAGTAAGAGCGAAGAAGACGAGAGCGAGGGCAAGGAAGAGCTTCATTGTGAATATATAAAACGGATTTATGGTTGTTCCTTAGCAGGTTTTAGGAGCTCCGTGCGTAAGCAAGAGCTAGAGAATCCTAAGAGAGGGTTTCTGTATTGGCAGTTCTGATAGCAAGCTTTGGGTTGCAATGTCGAGTACGGCGTATCTGGCCGCGACTATTTATATCTTTGTTTTATACACAATTTCTTCCACCTAGAGAGCTATCTGCGGACCCTTTATTTTTTGGCGGCGGGACCCATCTTTTGTGTTTCAGCCAAATGCTCCGGACCTATCTGTTACGCGTAACATGTCCCCTGGTTCCTCATGTTTTTTAATGTGGGCCATGCACTGAACTGGTGCGGGTAGCAGGACAGACCTCACAGGAACCTTACTTCAAGCTTTTTTGATTTCCATTGTAAACGCTAGGAAACGGGGGCATTTCCGACACATATCGCGGGTTCACGGTCATGTGAGAGCAAGTCACACTGCAGATCACGTATTGACGTAACCACCATCCAATGGTAATATACTTGCAAGTGGGTGGGCAGACTGAATACTGGTTATAACTAGTGTGAACCGTGCGTGCAACGCACTTGACGGAAGACCTGAAAAATACAGATGATCAGGTCACGTGAATATGATAAAGTTGAGTGTCCCTCAGTCTAAGCTCACTCGTCATTAAAAATCAGGATGGGCAAACACTCTCGCAATAGAGGACGGCAAGACGATGACGAAGTGTCAGAGTCTGAATCAAGTACCCGCATACCCATGCCCCTTGCAATGTGGGACTTTGATCACTGTGACCCGAAGCGCTGCAGCGGTCGGAAGCTCGCCCGTTTGCACCTCATTCGCACCCTTAAAATCGGTCAACGATTCAAAGGGATTGTCCTGAGTCCAAAGGGAACGCAGAGTGTATCTCCTGCTGATAGGAGTATTATTGAAGGGGCTGGACTGTGTGTGGTTGACTGTTCCTGGGCGAGAATAGAGGAGGTACCCTTTGAAAAAATCAGATCACCTCATGAGCGACTGCGTCAGTAAGATCCTGGAACCTCCGAGTCGGTCGCCCATTCACTCATGATGGTTTTGATCACAGTGCCTTATTTGGTAGCGGCCAATCCCGTCAATTACGGTAAACCATTTAAATTGAACTGCGTTGAAGCGCTTGCCGCTTGCTTTTTTATCACAGGTCAGTAGATGCGGCAAATAAGATCAAATCAATGTATTTTTGGAAAAAGAGGGGAAAGTCTAACCGTCCATTGTTCATAGGCCTAGATGAGTATGGTCATACTCTTCTTTCCAAATTCAAATGGGGTCACGCTTTCTGGGAAATCAACGGGTATGTAACACCCCGTCAATGAAGAATGCGACCCACCAGAAGGTCATTTACCCTTGTTATCCATACAGAGCCCTTTTTGAGAAATACAAATCCTGCAGATCCTCTGCTGAGGTAGTACAAACCCAAAATGAGTATCTCCAACAGATCAATCAAGAGTACAAAGATCAACGTGAAAGAAAGGATGAGACAGGAGATTCAATATCATTGGACATGCCACCGAGCGATGAAGAAGAGGAGGAAGAAGAGGAGGATCAACCTGAAGTGGATAAATTCGGTAATACAATACGGCGGGATTTGCCCCAAAGCGAGGAAGGCGAAGAAGAGGAAGACGAGGAGGACGAGGAAGACATTGACGTGGATCGCTTTGGAAATATAATACCGAGGGATATGTCGCCAAGCGAGGGCGAGGGCGATGAAGAGGAGGAGGAGGAGGAGAAGTTTGATAAGTTTGGCAATACAATTCCTCGGAATTCATAATGCAAAGTGTTCAGAGGTTGCGCACAGACTTTTGTATTTAAGAACTTGGAATCCCGCTTGCGCGCATCGCACGCGACCATAATGTGCCTACGGGTTTTGGAATCAGACCCCACGCTCCCCGAGAAATTATCCAATGTCACGTCTTGGTGCGTGACTTGGAACAGGAGCGCTGTCGGTGATGACTGGTCACAAGGGAGTTTGAGACCCACCGAGGAAGACATGCGTTGGGCTATGGCGCAGAGAGGATAATTGGTACGGACCCTGACTACAGGTGGGGTAGTATGATATTGGGTTCATGAGCCTTATGGTTCGCCATCCAAGGTGTTCTTCCTATTACTAGTCGAAGCGCGCAGTCTCCGTACGGTGCAATTTTAAACATGTACAATACAATACTGGGGCCATTTTTGTCATAGCCGGTGCCGGTGAGGAAAAGTTATCTAGAGCTCGAGATGCCGACACGTCCTCTTATATGCTTGAGTTGGCGCAATATCAACCATGTCATAATGTTTCAAATATTGGGTAAAATATAATCGGAGGTATATGGACCCACTTGGGTGGACCCGTTATTTGTATCATTATGTACCAGTTACACTAACACTATGAATTATCTACTAGTTACTCGACTTTGACTTGAGCCTGGTCGGCCTCAGCACGTTTGAAGAAAGGAGTCAACTGAGGCAACACCGCGTCATGGATAAGCTTTGCTCCCTGCGATTGGAACGTAGGTAAAGAGATGGTCAGTTGAAGGGAATCTAGAAAATTCACATTCGTCTAGAGCCACTTACAAAGTACTGAGGCAGGAAGAGCCAAAAGATAAACACAACTTTGACAACGTAGTAGAACGGGAACCACGCCAAGATGGTAGTAATACCCAATTCCACAATGTTCAAGATGCCAATAGCCCAGAAGTAGGTCGCCCAGACTTTCAATGCCGCGGTATCCTCCTTGTAGGATGCCTCAAACGCGCGGTATGTAGGGTAGATGATAGCAAGAAGGTTGGTGGTGAGCCCAGCAAAGAGGTTGAAGAAAACGGAAATCGAAGTAAGGGCGTAAACGGCCAAAGTGAAGTAGGTCTAGCGGGGTTGCACAAGAAATGGCTGTTAGCATTCACGACCAAGTGTTTGTGTTTCGGTGCTCCAACGCTACCTTTGGCACTCCTGTAGCCTTTTCAATTCTGTTCAGGGTTCTGAACTTTCCGAGGTAGTTGTCAAACTGCTGGAGGTACGGTTGGATTTGATCCATTTTGAGATGCTTTTTAAAGTGAGAAAGGAACGTCTCGGTAAGAAGTGTGCGATAACAAGGCTCAGTTGCTGTGGGGACCCGATGAGGTTTTCTAACTGTTTGGTTGCTGTCAAAGGCCAAGTGTTTTTGCAGCCCGATTTCGACAAATTACAACCCGACTGGTTCCAGTGTCAATTTGACCGCCATCGCACAATTTCCTATCACGAAATCATACTGGCGGACATCCGACTTGCAACAAGGAGATAATTGGGCTATCGCATTCCGTTCCAAAGCATTCAAATGGGATATTGAAAATAACTGCTGTTATACACGCAGAATGGGCAAGTGCATTTTGGAAAAAAAGTCCTCCTGTTCAGCGTCATCCAGCAGCAAAGGACTCGATATTTTCCTCATTTCTTGTGGTTCATGTGCTATTCGCAATCCTTTCAAGCGCATGAAGCCATTGTAGCCTCAAATGTCAATAGATAGCATAGTGCGAGATTTGCGAGAATGAGCTAGTCCCAAATGTTTTGACTGGAGAGAGGGCGTCGGCAACTCTGGATCCAGTAGGAAGGCGCGAAGTTACCTTGCTGGCCGTTAGTATGGCTCCCAACTTCCCTGGTCAAAGTTAATGCTGCATGGCGGGCTAGAAACTTCACTCCTTTGGCTGCCGTACAAGGTCCTGGTACATTCACCAAGTGTACCGAGACCGAGGGTCCACGCACTTTGATGCGTAACCGTTTGTAAGACATGGATGTCAATATGTGAGTTACTGGCGGAAAATTCAACAGATGCCTATATATCTGCAACGCTTTTAGCTGCCAGCATAAGCCGACCACAACACTGGCTAATACTAGTAGTAAGATAGGAACTCAAGGAATATCAACAATGATAATTCCGCCTCGCTTACGGGCAGTATCATATTGAAATGGGATGAAAATCAAGAACAATGCCATCCATGTTCATGTTACGCGATTGCATTCAGCTGGGAGTATGGTGAATCCCACGGGTGTCAACCATCGCCGCCCTTCTTCACTGGTAGACTTTTTTGTCGAGATTGTTGATCCCTTGAGGTGCTTGGGTACTTATTCGGGTTGCTGATGATCCTCAATGATCGTATCGAACAAAGGTGGTCCTTTAAGCTAAACTTTATGAATTCGATCATTTGTAGCTACCGGGTATCCGTTGCTACATCGTATAGATGCGTTTTGGAAGGCGTGAAGCGGGTCATCAACAGTTGCATGCCTACAGACGCTTGCAAGTTGCTCCCTTCCTCTGCTAATATTTTGTCTGTGCTTCACGAACCCGCTAGCTCGTGACAAAATGCTAATAACAAAAGGATCCAGTCTCCCCAACATGTTTGTATCGCTTCCATCCCACCCAGTTAGTTGAATATGTCCAATATCGCTTAAAATGTCACCCCATTCCTGTCAGCTGTTTTAAAGCTTCGACCAAAGGGTCGATTGCAAATCCACAGCTCCCCAACAACTCGATCTACATAAAGCCAGAACCCTCCCATATCCCCATTGCCTGAGGGTTGCCTTTGTATAGTTTGGACTTGGCCAGCTCGAGGTGCGATCGAGACGACGGCGCGATCCAAACGTCTGGCGGATTTGGATCGGTCCATGATGACAGGATGACTCAGACGTTGGAAACCATTGCGTGCTGGCCGAACTAGGTAGGGTTCAAAAAGTTGACCATTTCAGGTTCTGGCTGGGTCGGAAAACCCGTGTGAATGGCATAGCAAGTCATGTCGGCACACTAACACAAGTATACGGGAGTCGTACACAGAATGTGGGAGAACGTAGAGGAGGTACCACGGGAAAGCAGCAATTTACCAAATCCCGCGGCCCCCCAAGACGATATCGTCCGCTCCGCTCCTTCAACGACTGAAGTAGGTCTTACCCTGCTGAGAGACATTATACTTGTGACTTTGTCGTTAGGGTGTTACCTGCTTACTTTATATTACATTATTCGGTCCTTCTCTGATCGGCAGCACTCAAAAAAAGGCATGTTGCACGTTCTTCTCTGTGAATACATATCCCCGTCGTCTGCACGGCTGTCGGCCTTTTTGCTTGGTTTGCCGTCGCTGGTCCCTATCATTGCTGTCGGTGTCCTGTTCCAGCAATTCAACCTACTTGCTGAAGATGCGTTGGGCCTGGCATTTGCAACTCTGCTTTTGTCTATTGCACTGGAAACTGGACGGCGGTATACTGAAGAAGGAAAGGTTGCCCGTCTTACAAGCCACGTGGATGAGATTGAAGCCGAACTCGCCACATATCGAACAGCGTTCGAAGATAATCCTTCGTACAGTAAGTTATGGCTGTGTTTTTCCTCTGAATCTCATCACAATAACATCATGTTGCACTAGTGGCTATCGTCGATGTTATGAAGCGACGAATGTCCGACGATGAGATAGATGCTGAACGTAAATCAAGTGGATTCCACGACCGCATCCGCTCCTGGCATTATGACTATCGCGCCGTGAAACTTAATCGCGGTGCGGTGAAGATGTATGGTGTAGATGCATCCCACATTATAGGAAAATGGGCTGGGAGCGAATTAGGTCGTCCTACCGAAGCCGTAGATTACTGTGGGCGTCATTGCGAGGACGCCCGGAGGACTGGAAGTGTGGTGGAGTGGGAACAAGAGTATCCGAATCTATATATGGGGAACGAAGAGAGAATGCCAGGTCCACGAACCACAACACTTGTTGTGCGCGCCGCCTATTTGGGACCTTCCACAACGAATGGATGCTCCTCATTCTTGTTGATGATACGTGATTGCTCGGAAGAACGTAAGACGATGGAGGCATTACGCGAGAGCGAGAAGAGATTAGAGACAATTATGGATGCTGCAACAGATGGTACATTCTCCTGACATTTTTGGGAGTCACGTTGCAGGGCTAATGTGGGACTCTCTCTAGGTGTCTGGGAGTGGGATATTCCAAATGATGACTTCAGATTTAGCAACCGTCTTGCCAGGTACGGTGTTTTTTGCACACTTGGTGTAGGTGGTGGTGGATATGATTACCATCCTGGTTTGGTATCGTGGCTTACTGGACATTTGTGGTCCTGCAAAAGGTACCTTGGCTACGATGAAGATGAGTACCGCGCAATATACGGAACGGTAGAAGGGTACCAGAACGCTGTGCATCCTGCTGGTGTGTTTGTATGTTCCTCCCTTATATTTGTGGGCAAAACATAATTTTGAGCTGTGTTATAGATCGAGGAAGAATGAATATTGTTACGATGGACATACTGAGCGGCAACCATCAACCCGATAGTTTCCAAATGGAGCGTCGTCTTGTGACCAAGAGTGGCAGTTACATATGGCTATTAAACCGGTCAGTAACCACAAGTGTGCGACGCTGGTAACGGAGCAGCTCCTCATATCGCTTGGTATAGGGGAAAGATTCTTGCTCGTGACGCTGACGGAAAGCCCACCAAGTTGGTAAGTGAACAGCCTTGGTCGTCCGAGTTCCATTATATTAAACGCTGTTCTGTATGACAGGTTGGTGCACATATAGATGTGAGTGACAGGAAAGCAGTTGAGCTCGCGCTAGAGCAGAAGACGAAGCAGCTGGATGAGAAGAATCAGTTGCTGGACGAGAAAAATCGCCAACTGGATGAAAAGAACCGAGAGTTAGATTTGGCTGTACAGTTGAAGGCGGAAGTGAGTATTACGTGACATGCAAGAGATATGCTTTAGTTATGCGATCGGATTTGTGGCTAATGTTGACCATGCGAAAAGTTCCTCGCCAATATTTCCCATGAAATTAGGTGAGAATGCATTGGTGAGAGTTTGTACGTCGACAACAGTGCTCAAAATACCCGGTCTATTAGGACACCGTTGAATGGTATTGTCGGCCTAGGTGAAGCGTTGTGGGATACCCAGCTTAACGCTGAACAGCGTGATTTGCTGAAATCGATACGAGAATGCTCTGATGGATTGCTACTTATTGTAAATGATGTGGTTAGTATGAATTCTTCCCAACGCCGCGTTACTCTACTGGAAGTGACAATGAATCCCATTGATCAACTTTCAGCTGGACTTCTCAAAGATTGATGCAGGAAAAATGAGTTTGGAAAACCGACCATTCGACCTACGCACCTGTATCTCCAACGCTGTCTCCGTACTAAATCTAAAGGCGAAGGAAAAGCAAATAGCGTTAACAACTGGGGTGGACTCTGCGGTACCTTCCATCGTTATTGGGGATGGGAATCGCCTTCGACAGGTTCTTATCAATCTTGTTGGAAATGCCGTCAAATTTACAAAGTCGGGGGGAGTGTCAGTAAGGGCGTGGACTGTGGATGATTCTGGACGACATTTTGAACAACGACGCTTCACATTTACTGACAAAAGCAGTCCGAACACCAAAACAAATGCAGAGAAACAAGAAGATCCAGAGATACCAGAGAAACCTCGTCGACCAACCCAATATCTTGCCCGCAATCCCACATCCTCACCGACGTCACTCACCGCTTTGATACACTTTGAAGTCCGCGACACTGGCATCGGCATCCCGGCAACCCGTCTCTGCCGTCTCTTTCAGCCATTCTCTCAGGTTGACGCCTCAACCAGTCGACAATACGGTGGAACTGGATTGGGCTTGGCAATATCTAAGCAGTTAGTGCAGTTAATGGACCCGGGTGGGGAGGGAATACAAGTGGAGAGTGTCGAAGATATGGGTAGTGTTTTTTCCTTTCGAATACGATATCCAGTTTATGAAGGAGAGATCGAGGCGGAACTTGGCGCGTGGAATCATGAGAAAGACGGACGGCGGAAGGAGGAATGGAAACGAATCGCAGAGAAAGTGCCAGTTAAGATATTGCTGGCTGAGGATAACCTAGTAGGTCTGATATTTATAAAGTCCCTTGCGTGCAGACAGCTGACGTTCCTCCATGCACATCTCACTCACGCATCTACAAAGATCAATCAGAAAGTATCAATACGCTTACTTGCGCAATTGGGATATAACTCTGCCATCGATATTGCCAACAACGGGGTCGAAGCGGTAGAAATGTCGCGCCTCACGTCATACCACGTCATTCTGATGGATGTACAAATGCCTAGAATGAGTGGGATAGAAGCTACGAGAGTAATTAGAAACGAACGCGGAGGTCTTGCGGAGGGCGGTCCGGCTATCATCGCCCTGACAGCCAATGCAATGGCGTCAGATCGCGATCAATGTCTTGCCGCAGGGATGGATGGGCACATTGGGAAACCGTTCAAAATTGAAACGCTGGCTTGGGCTTTAGAGGCCTTTGGGGGGAATGCTTTGGAGCTGCAGCAGAATAATAGAGTCGAAGCTGTTGATGAAACGAAAGAAACTACAGAGGACTTGGTTTCACAACGTGGCTTCCAAACAGATGCGACTGCTTAACGATCGGAAAAGTGTGGGCTACATTATCGAGCGAATTGGACCAACTAAATCTTTTATGTATTGGGGATGCTCAGGAAGAAATTGGGTGATGGGGGGTGAACCAGATGCGCTTGACAGGATAGACGACGGCTTTTAGATCTTTTTGGTGTTGGCACGTGGGATTCTTCTGCAAACATTCGTAATTTTTTTTTATGTACGTATTTTATACTATCTTCATTGTTTATAGTATTACGTTCTGGAATTGTTTCTGCAAAAATATGCGGCTTTCTCGGGCGTAAAAAATACTTCCACTTTCTTTAAGATCGAGATGGTTAAATACTGGTAATGACCTTTTTGTTTATAATAGAGCCTTCAAGCCACGTTCTACATTCAAAAGATGATGCTACATGACGACTTGGTGCAAAAGCCGCGGGTATGAATCAACCCTCGCTATCCATCAGACATACATTTCCTTCTTATCAAGCTTCATTGCAAAAGGGGGTGCCGGTCAAGACGGTGGCTTGATAGGATGAGTTGGCATGAAGAAACGACAAATCATCATTCTACCAAGCTGACGCTTCCATCAGATGCTCATCTCACATACTGTTCCTTGCTATTGCTTGTGATTTCAGCACGTGCAAAAAATACAGTGAAGGTCACTTTCTTTGCAAAATGTTCAAGCTATGCCATAGGCTCCTGCGCGAGTGCCTGCTTCCTATCTTCCGCCCTTTTCATAAACCTGTTGAGAACCATATTCAGGGCCTGACCAGTTGGTACAAGACGGTACAGAAGCCGGTACGACTGCCATAGGCCAAGGAACAATGGACACTGATGCTATTTCTGTTATAACTGTGAAAGACGGTGAGTAATGCTTCTCTGAACCTACTGCACTTTCTGATATGTGTTCCACGGTTAATTGGTTGCCACTTTGAATGTTTGGGCTCCTCTCACACCGAGAAAGCCTTAAGCAGCTCAATCAAGTCCACTAAATCTACCGGCTTAATCAAGTCCATTCAATCAAGCAAATCACAAGCTGAGGTTATAATTGAGATGGTTCATATCTACTTTCAGTCGGAACCGAATTCGAAACCGATCCTCGTCAAAGGTGTGAATGCTGTCTTCATGCTATCCCCTGACCGCTGAATAACAAGGAGATTCTTAGTGAGGAGAGATGCCAAAGTCCAGAGGCTCAAACAAGTGCTTAAAACGACCACTAGGTCTGACACCTGGCCACGCATCGCCTTCGAACGTACAGAACTTGAAGATCACCAAACCCTCTCCACATATAGCTTATACCATGAGGCGCGGCTCACTCGCCTACCTGATTCTGCACAATTTTTGCCTTTCTTCCCGCCAGCTGAGTACCTGGAGCCGGGCTGGGATCGTGAGTACGCTACATGTGAAGCTACCCAAATCGTGGGCTTGCGGGGTGGACATCGCTATTCTCGGCCTACCGGTTGGCTGCGATTTGGGTTAAAAGTAAAGGGCAAGTATGGAGATGACAAGTGGCTTGGAGTCCCCGGCCCAAGGAATGAGTCCAGCGAAGGGGAATGGTACACAGCAAAAGCCTACGCGCCATTGAAATATCCCATATCTGATTGCTATTCTCTCTCTAGGATAGTGACTTACCATGGGACATCATACACCAGCATTGCGAGCATCGTTCAAAATGGCTACCGCGCCAGCCACGACGGATGGGTGTGGTCCACTACGGATATCTCCGTGACATACAGCTATTCTCAAAAGGGGCTCTTTTTTAGCGGCGGTCGTCAGTGGCGAGTCGTCCTCCAAAACAGAGTCTATCTGTCCCCCAACGCATATTATCATTATCAACCCACCCCTACCGTCAAACCCGAACATATCCGGCCGTATGCGATCTTGGTGCAACCGGTATACTAATGTCAACTGTTTATGAGATGTCAATTTGCAGGAAATGCTTCAGAATCTCATTGAAACGCAAAAATGTGGCAGTAGCAGTAGCTTGAATATCTCGACACAACATGTATTGAAATATGCGAAAGTAGTATTTAGCTATACCTTATCCTTCTTAAAAAATAAGCCCTGAAAGCCCTGAAGGCCAAATCCTTTGGTACTAGATCTCTACGGAGCTCTGTCCACCGTATCTCTTGGGGTCTCGCGCCGTGACGTAAGCAGGGACGTCATGCGGACTTTGCCTGTTTACAAAGGCATAAAATGGTACAGGGACCTCGTCGAAAGGGTTATTCGGCAGGACATCGTCCTTTATGGAGAGAAACCATGCTGGCCTTGTCATCATACAACTTCTTCTCCTGGTCTCATCGGCCGTGCAAGTCCATCACGGACTCTGATAAGCGTAGGCCTCTCATAACACCTCGGTCTTCTTCAATGACGTCCATTGCGCTGCATGATGAACCAGGTCACGGATACAACGGATACAAGATAGCAGTAGAGCAGCATACAGAAAAGCGGCCTCTGGTGAGCACGGGCGGATCTCCTATACCTTTACCTGGCCGAGAAGGAAGTCTTGAAGATTTGCTAATAGATGCGTGTGGAGACGGGGATGTAAAAGCCGTTAGGTGAGACGTGGTTTAGCACATTGTAGAGGTGATGGACTCATGCTAATATTTGACTGTTTAGGTTTTTACTCGAAAAGAATGCCCCAGTCAACGCTTCTCGGCCATGGGCTGGGCACTGGGATGCCCTCGGACTGCCTGCAGCTTGTTTAAACAAGTTGCGGTTGACGCCTCTTACTGCCGCATGCGCTCACGGACATGAGAGTGTAGTGAAGGCACTGGTGGAATCCGGAGCAGATGTTCACGCCGCAGACAATTGTGCTGTTTTTGTCGCTGTTGTCGGTGAGCTACTTTTGGAGATTCTTGCTTGGAAGATTGTTTATACTGATATGATAATACTTTCAGCTGAAAACCCATCGATAGCCTCATATCTATTGGCCAGCGGTGCCCGCCTAACTTCCGCACCCTTCAATCCATTGGCCTGGGCGTCTCGCATGCACAACATGTCCCTCCTCACTGTTCTCCTCGCTAATCTTCCACCAGCACCACAGTCCATTCTTACCTCAGCAGCTCTCGAAGCATGTGCTGCCGGCCACGACGACGTACTGCGGTTACTGCTCAAATACGGAGTTGACTTGAAAGGAGAGGTTGAATGCATCAGAAGAAGTGTCGAAGGCGCAAAGTGGAGAGTTCTTCGGGTTTTGCTAGATGAAGTTTTTGATCCGGCATATGACTATGCAACTGTCATGGAGCATATATCGGAGAAGGATGGGCATTCTGATGTCACACTCGACAATACCCTTCGTGGTGAGCATGATATTCTATCGATAGGGTCTGATGCGGACGAGGAATCAGCTGTACCTGAATCTCCGACGACAGCCGCCGACGCACACTTCGTCGCAGCTCTACCGATAACCTATCCCGATGCATCAACGACACTCTTCGAAGCGCCGCCATTTACACCAACGCCGTCCAGGGAAAGTACCGATCCTTTTACCGGCGCTCCTACACTGGTCGCCATTCCCCCTGGTATTCCCAGCGGTATTGCCCCTGGTATGCCACGATCACTCCCATCGACACCAGAATTTGAGCTTTTATGGGACGATGTCGTTTCCGACATACAAGTAGGCCATGAGGAAGAATACTGTGTTATATAAGTAGATTGTTAGACGCCGTTTGGTTGCTTTCATGTTGACATATAAATATATATCGGTCGGGTATTGCAACGGTCATCCTCATTGCGATCAACCTCGTACACCCCCTGAACATGTACCGCAAAGTCACCCACAATAACCATTGACTATTGTTTCCTAAACCTACAATCACTAATTCTCCCCTCTGCTTGTTTTATACATGCTACTGCGAAATTTCATTCGCTTCAGTTGACGAGGTTAGTGCTATAACGTGCTTGCCATCGTTACGGAAAAAGTTCATCGTAACAGGTGATCGCGAAATTTTCGAAGGAAGGGCTAGGATACACTGTCGTCGTACATCGTGATGTCACCATGGGCTGAAGAAGAATATCGCAAGCTCTTTTAAGACAACATACCTGAATATAATCCTGCAGTTGAGCCATTCTTCCTTTCGCAGCTGCCTCACTCACGAACATCATTTGTCCTGGTAGCTCGGGTATGATTCTTCTGGGACCTTCCGACCATGCTCCGGGCATGGATTCTAATTCACCGGTTGAGTCCTTTTGCATCAGCCCGACTCTTACTCCCGCTTCTTCAGGGAAGTGGCCAATGAGTTGCATATGGAAATCAAAGAAATCGTCATATGTATGCCGAATAGTCATGTGTTGATCGTCGAACACTCCAACGTGGAAGACGTCGATGAGATACACGTAATCCTTCCCGGTTGCAGAGCGGCTGGCTGCGGGAGGCTGCTGTCGGATCACGTCGATTATTGTTGCCTTCCGGACGGGTTTGTTGAAAATGGTGCCGGATTTTGCGCGATTAAGTGGCTGGGCTTGGCGCTGGACAGCTTTGATAGTGCCAACTTCTTCCTGAAGGGAGGATATACTGCTGCTGCTAGCCGATTTCGACTGAGGTCCTGATGCTGCCTTCTCCTCTGTAATTGAACTTTTTCGATCTGAGGCCACGGACTGTGATGTTTTCTTTTCAGGACCTGCCACTACGTTGGCGGAGGGATGTGGAGCACCAGAGAGAGACTGTGGAGGTTTTGGTGGCGGCTGGGTGGGATGACCATCCCGACCCGCAAGTGAAACGCCCAAGTGGCTGGCTCGTCGCCCGGGTGCATCGGCTTTGCCAGCATCGCTTTGGTCATTGGTTTTGGTTAAATTTGTACTAGGAACAGTCCCCACTCCGGGAGGTTCCGCGGTTGCTGATCTCTGGCGAGGGACCTGTTCCGGTGTTTGGTCTTGCACAATAAAGGGATTCGATGCAAAACGGACGGAAACATTACGCGGCGCATGACTTATCCCAGTAGAAGTTCGGCCTGATGCGACTGGTTCCGACTTTACAGCGCTTTCTGGGGCATCTGGGGAAACCTTTTTCGGCAGAGGTGGGAGAACCATAAGCGTCTCCTTGGAGGTGCTTTTCTTTTTTGTGCTATCCAAATGTTCATTTGACGCGACCCTTCCTGCCAAGCTAGAACCATCGTTCTCCGCAATATTTTCATTGCTTTTGACCTTCGACTCTACGTGGCGCAAGCCGCTTGTTACGGAACGTAAAGCACTAATGGTCACTCTACTTTGATTCTGAAACGATTTCAGTGCTTGTGCAGGAGGCGCTGCTTGCTCATCAGATACGTCCTCTTTTACGACGACCTCATCTTCGACTAATGCTGCATCGGTCAAACTAGATTCATTTTCCGTTGGTTGAACCAGCTTTGCGGAAGCCTCGGCAATTGCGTCCATTTGAGGCAATGCTTCATGAGAGAGCGACGTTCCGGAACCTCCCAATGTATCGCCTGAGTTTGTTTGAGGTGGGAGAGTGGCAACACCAGGACTTCCTCGGTTCTTTTGAGCCATCCAAGTTTTGGTCGCTTCTTTGAGGGAGTCAATCCACATTTGCTTTGTGTCAGCAGTGTCGCATGCTACAGTGTATCTTGCCGTATTGATGTGAACAATCTCCATGAGATGGTCTGTTCCAACTGCGAAAGCACGATGTGTTACACTCTTTAGAGCACACGCTATACAGAGAGAGTGATGATTGCCAACCTGAAGGGATATTGATCAGAATCATGTCAAAGGGAACCATATCCACTAGCTTGAGCCTGTGATCATCTCCGAGGGATTTGGCTAAAAGTAGCATATCATTGAAGAGGAATATCTCACGACGCTTTCGTTCGTTATTGGATTTGACGAGGTCCATGGAAGCTGATCTCAGAAGTTGACGCCAGGGCGCTACAATGTTCATTTTCTAAGCCAGCATGGTGTCATGATGTGCCCATTCAATAGCCCAAACTGGGATGCGACGACAGCACTCGCACTCACGGTTGTGAACCTGCCTTGAAGTTCCAACATTTTTTGCACCGCCTCAGCTTGCCTAGCTCCCTCATTGACAATTGTCACAACGGTTTGGATCTTCAGGAGAGCCTTTTCAAGATTTTGGAAATCGGGGTGACTCGGTTCGGTGTTCTTCATTACTTCCTGTTGTGTCAATCCCGACAAGAGACATGAAAGTATTATCTCAGTGCTACTATTAGCTTACTTCAAGTTATGCAGTGGTTGTTCGTACCCGAATGAGGAGCGGATATTTACAAATCCGCTGAACAGGTTTGATGCTGCCAAGAAATTAGTATTCTTTCTTCTGTCCTGAGACGCTTAGAATAAAGCGTCGAGCATTTGTCCGATACTCACAGGAAATTTGCCAAGTTGAGATTGCGACTTTCCGGCGTCATGGCACATTGCTATTGACAACAAATGTGAGATCCAAGCAATGGTATTCATGATGTATCCAATATCACATACATCCAAAAACTTGGCAACTGACTTGTTTTGTCGAACGGCTTGAAGTTTCATTAGTGCGAAAGGATGATTCCGGCAGTACATTGTATACATTTTCAGGAAGTCGCTCTTCACAAATATGTTGGAGGTTTGCATGCTATAGAATCACCAGCAGCGCGTGAAAACATACCACACGTATAAATATATCCCCAATGTGCTCCACCACAGGGTGCTGTGATGTGCGGTCTTCTAGCCATTTCATCAATTGCTACAGCAATGTTGAGTGTTACCCCTATATGACTTATGTACATCGTTGAGCCGTACCTGGTTGACGGGTAACAATTGCTCCACATTCGAAAAAACGATCGCCATATCCTTAGGTGGCAGCAGCTTGTTCTTCTTGATTTGGTTCATGTACAACTGCAGTATAGAGTATAGGAAAAAGTGTCATCTGTATCCTACCTGCCGTACACAGAAAGCAGCGCTATATCTTACATTAATGATGATTTCCAAATCTTCCACATAATCCTTTTCAGTCGATTGAATTTCATGGATTACTTCCTGTCTTTGCACTTCCTTTTTGCTCAATCCCATCTTTGCAACCTCTTCCACCCCGCCCATCGTTTCCACCCACCGCTGCCGTGTCACATGCGGAACACCCACAATTGAAACTGTTGCTCTTCGCTCAACAGTGCCTCCAGATTTGATATCCTTCTTCCGAAACGATCCTGCTCGACGAGCTTCCTTTTTGTCCGAACTAACCTCTTCGAGAACAGGGGCAGGCTCCGCTTTTGGTCTGGCAAGGGCTTCCCGAATGTGAGTCCCTATTGCTTGTTCCAGTTCATCTAAACCTGTTCCAGAGACACGTTTAGAGTACCGTGGCATGGTTTTGTATTTGGCCGCCCAATTGCGGGTGCCTGGTGGTAGGCTGGCTCCAGCATCCTCATTGTGTGATACAGATGATGGGGTGCCAGATTTTAGTGGGATAAACTGTGCCTTGCTTGAGTCGGCGTCTGCTAGCTCAACCGCAGACGATTCTGCTGTATCCAACAATCCCTCAGAAATAGCCTCTTCGTCAGTTAGCATTCTTACAAAATTCGCAGGAAACCATCCCCAGACACCATTCTTCAATCCAAATAGCCACCCTCCCTTCGCATCCCCTTTCAAAAGCTGGACTATGTCCTCCTCTTCCAACATGAGCTCGTCGCGTTCATTCGCAGCGAAGTCGTATAGCGCTTTGGCAAATTTTGGCCCATCCTCTGAGAGTCCTTCGATATTCAGCTCGGATACTTGTCTGGAAGAGCGCTGCATTGTCGAACTAGCGGAGGAGGTGGAAGCATACGACAAACGTCGGTTAGGATCGTTCTCAGTGGGAAGGCTCTGCTGGGATGATGTGCTGTCTATTGGATGTGTAGGCCGTGCTGGTGACATGGATGTATTAGTGCGTTTGCGGGGGGAAATGTGGGGATTGACTAGTGTTACGGAAGAATGGAAATCGGGCTGGGGGAAAGCGACAAGTGGTCCTTCTGCTTACGTTATCAATCCCGTCGCGATGTTTGTCGATCTCAATGTCCAGTGATCCTCCCAAACTCTGGTCATAGTTTTTCCTTCTGTTGGACAGGAAGACTTTATGTCCTCGTAAATATAAATAACATTTCCCAGGAGGAGGGCATTCATATTGTTGGAGCAGTCCAGTGGTTGACAGCATCTTATTGTATATAGTTGTATTCAACCAAAAATCGCATGAACGTCTCGCCATGTTTATGAAATGCAATAGTAACTTATGAGAGATGGTCAATCGGAGCAGACTGACTGTCAGTAAGCCTAAGCATCGATGACTCCTGTCTTGGGCCAATATACTATATCCTGTCTTAACTTCTACATTGCATGCTAGGTCAATTCAGGCAGGAAATAGTTCACAACTAAAACCTTGAATAAATTGAAGTCATGAGTGGCAGGTCCTGCAATATTTAATGGCTGTTCGGCTCTTTCTTTCGAAAAGCTGCAAAAAAGAACCCAATACTTTCTAGCATCTTGCCATCCACTCCTACCCCACACATCTGACCTGGTTCAAACCGATAACATCGTTGTCTGGCCACCTCGGCCAGCCCTTCCACACCGGTCAATCCTGCCTGGCCCAACCCCTCGAATTCTGGGGGTACCGCCATGATCTCCAGGTCCGGGAATGTGGCAAGTGCATAGGCTATATTGTGCTCGTTCTCGGCGGCGTTAATTGTACACGTACTGTAAACGAGAACACCTCCTGGACGAAGGAGTTTATGAGCGGCGTGCAGAAGGGAGCGCTGATAAGCTGGATAATGATGGAGAACGCCGACTGTTATATCTGGCTTGAAGTTTGGTCGCTGACCTTTTGGATCGAAGCGCATCATACGAAGGAGGTTAAAAGGCTATTTGAAACAATGGACCACAACATGGGGAGATGTACGCACCCATGGCAGAACATGGCCCGTCCAAAAGTACTCGATCAAAGCATTCGCGCGGAAGAGCCTGAATTTTACTTCCCGGTGACCACCAAACGGGAGTAGCCAGAAATTCTTTGGTCTCTTGTTCGGACATGACACAGCTTGTCGCATCACAGCAATATGCCTTCACCGAGACCAGTTCTTGCTCACGGATGTAGTTTACCAAACGGTCTACCTTCTGATGCGAACGGTCCAACGCAATGATTGTCCCCTAAACTCCCAGCATTGGCAATGGCAACAATATATGGATTTAAATAAAGCACTCACTTGATCTCCCATAAGCGCAGCTAAATGCGTCGTCTTGCCCCCCGGTGCTGCGAAAGACATCCAATGTTACAGGTATTCACAAGGTTGAATATGCGAAGGAGCCTACCTGCACACATATCTAATACCAGCTCTCCAGGCCGTGGTGCCAAAGCATGTCCAACAAGCACACTTGGTAAATTTTGCAGAATGACCCCCTTGGCAAACATATCTCCTAGTGACGGCGACTTATATATGGGTTCCACCATTTGTACGCCAACTCCTTTCCCTCGCAGTTGCTTTGCTGAGCATGTGTAAAGGGTTTCTCGACCCTTTGAATTGGAATCTCAGTTAACGTTGTATCAGCATCGCATTGCATTACTGGGAACATACCATCCTGGCAATTCCATTTCCGACGAAAGCCTTCCTTCCCGTGTACTTCTTCGATTGGCCACGCAAGCATGCCCCATCAAGATCGACGTATACCGCCACTTTAGCTCCCGGCTTCGCTATCAAAAAACAGTGCTAGTTCAAATCACAGCGATCCCGTAGCATTCATGGTGCAACAGGTGGTGCTTACTAGCAGTTTCGGCCGCTAAAACGCCCGTCTGGAGAAATGGCATTAGATGCTCAACTTCAGGTCTCCATAGGATGAAGATTCGACCTACCGCAAATATATCCGCACCTCGCAAAACAGCGTTACCACACATCGTATCTATGATTACCTCTATAGCATGCAAGTAAGTAAAACCGTTAAAAAGGCGACGGTGAGGAACTGTCTCACCTTTTTCCACAGGGTCCACGTGAAGCGGTCCTTGCACGTCCATATATAGGACATCAGGCACAACAGGGTGCTCATACACAATCCATTGCGGCCAGTTTTTCTGCTTAAATTGCTTTTGCAGTTAGGAAAAGTGAAGATTTTTAGAAACAGAGAAGGATATAGGTTAATCAGCAGTGTCATCTGTAACTTTCGTACCATGTCAACAAAGTCCTGCAGTTGTTCCCTAGCCTGCTCTCTGGTGCAACGTAACGTATTAACGCGACAAAAAGTCGTGCGGGGTGGTACGGCTAATGCTTTGCAGATTGCTATCCATGCTTCGTCAGAGTAATTCGCTCGGAGGATAGTGTCAATTTTTGGTGGGAATACAACGGGGGTGAATGACATGGCCCACCCAAAAGCCAGGAAGGTCAGCGATTGAGCGTCAACCATGAACCGCGCGACTAAGCACAGAAAAGAGAGTCACCTGTTCATCCTGTACCAGCCACACCACCATTGTAGTGTAAGCGGATGCCAGTAACAACCATACAAGAATTTACAGAAGGGCCAGCTGAGCCAGAAGACTATCGCTCAATGTTGACGAGCCCAGCAAACGGCAGTTGAGAGATATGAGCTCGTATAGTTGCTGGCGCCAACTTTCGAACGTCCTGAATGATGTGTAGAAATTGCATAGACAGATTGTTTGACGTTATAACATATCATACCAAGGCTGTATGTTTGTTAGAGCAGAAGATAATATCATGTCTTGATAGTGCCAAAGTCGACTGGCTGACATTCAACGTTAGCTTCCTGCTGTAAGCGCGGGACAGCCACATGCACGCCACATTGCCAGGTTGATTCACTAAGCCTTCCAGTGGGTACGGTTCACAAAGCTCGTCAACTAGATCTATCATGACCGCCGTCTCAGAAGGTATGGCGTTGCTTTGGTGACGTGCTTTCTTTTGTGGTATGTGACGACAGCTGATCTGTTGTCCCCAGATACCATAGTACGAAATCGTATTCTCCTTGATAACCGGGCGTTCAAAAAATGCTTCCTACGCTATGTTTCGCAGAATGCATCTGGCAAGGAGGGCGAAGTGTAAGACTCCAGCTTGAGCGATTACCCGCGTCGGCTCCTCTAACCCGCTCCATGCAGTAATCAGGTGCTCACGGACCTGTCGCAACTCGAAGTCGGCCTACAGAAGCACCAGCTGATACATGATATGAATAATCGAGAGATCCAGTTGTATGAAGAGGAAAAGACCCGTATTGGTAGGTAGACTGGTTCAGAATCTCAGATTTGCCGGAGCCTCACATTATCTTTGGTCAGAGCAAGAAATTGGAAAAGGCAGAGAGGAAATAGTCCTGTTGAAACAGCGGCTCATCGAAGTCCAGAGGATTCGTGCCAACAAGTTGCAATACGATGAGGTAGCACAAAAAATCAACGAGTTGCCTTCACGCAATAGAAGTATAGAGTGAGTTGCTTATCGCACGCAAAAACAAAATGTGGTCGCTATATTGATCCATTGTTCAGAAATGCGTTAAAACTACGGACTAAAATCGAACGACTGAAAGCGGATACGCAGAGCATACGGATGAAACGTGATCTCCGTAGGAAGCAGCTCTTGACTATCATTACAGCGATTCACGAGCTTCAAGATACCATAACGGAAGATCATGAACAGGAGGAAGAAAGGGCTATGGAAGAGAAGCTAAACGAAGAAGCCCCTACACCATCTGTACAGGAAGAAGAAGAAGAGGGTGTCCTCATGGAGGACGAATTAAGCGAGCGTCGCGTAGAAGCCATGGATTTGTCATGATGGACATATCGCATGATGCCAGACGCTATGAATTGTAAATAGATTGAATGTCTCATTTTTGATCAATAGCAGTAGGAGATTTGGATACTGTTGCTATTACGGCATTGCTGAATGCACACGTTGTACAGAACGCAACTAGCAACAAAGGACGGCAAAGAAGCACCCATATATACACTATATTAGTTGATCGCGACAATTATCAATACATTAAAGCTGAGATGCAGCCTGCGCCGTGACCTCACGCAATGCTCGTTGAACAAATCGCCCCACAGCGCGATGGAAATGACCCCTTGCTATCACAAAAAAACTCGTCTATTGGTCCCGGATCTGTACATTCCATTTCTTTTGAAAGGCCTCCATATCCTGCTCTTTCTTCTTGTATTGGGCAACGAGTTGTTTAATGATATTTTGGATCTTGCGCGATAAAAATATGTCCAGTTATACTAGAGAAGAGCTGCTTGCACCTGCGTTCATTATCTCACTCACCCCATCCATATTCGTCTTCACAGCTGGTAGCACGTCCTGAACTGTTCGCTCCACCAATATTCCCCCGACGAGTCTAAAGCATTTACGTTCGGGTTCCAGTGGACTAATTGTATCCACAACAAGTCTAATAGATCGCAGCTGTTCATCGACTATAGGCCGCGCAAAGTTGGGGCGAGAAGCGAGCAACTTACTGGTGCTCGTCCTTTTCCATTTCAAGTTCACCGAGCTTTTGGGCGATGGCGTTCATTTCTTGCTTCATGCCGTTGATCTAAAGAGACGTGATATGGTGCTCGTTAGTCAATTCACTACCTACCCCCTCAGATCACGGAAACCCACCTGAGCAACAATTTCTTGGTCCGAGGGCCGTTTTTCAACAGCAGGTTTGCTAGAAGAGGTGGCCATGGTAGGAAAGTCCAACGATGGTGGATGGTACTTGCAGATGCTGGAAGATTAACAAGAACTAATCTTGCCAAACCGTTTCCCTGAATGGTCTGAGCACGTGATCTACACATCATTAGCGCTCATTTGGGGAATTGGTTGGAGATAGACCATGATTTTAACTCGCTGGCTTTTCACTGGTATACATGTATTGACCACTATTGTAATCGACAGCTTTTTCTTGTAGCATGCATTAAGTAGCCTTATCTCACATTACAGCATCCTCCGAATACTTTAACGGCGAATACCCAATATCATAACAGGTTTCACTCCAATAACATGATTAATTTGGATGTCTTTGCTGCTACTTCTCACGACATCTATATACTACAATTCTCTACCAACGAGAGACAATTAAGGGTCTTTGATGTATGGTCACAAACTCTACAAAAAGATACAGCTCCTGCTGCTTTGGCAGCTCAAAGCTTTGGCCCGTTGGAATCATCGTCCGGACGAATGCGTATAACGAGCTTTCCAAATTGCTTTGCTTTTCTGAGAATCGACCAAAGAAGTACACGGCTAAGTAGGTCAATAAGACTCAGCTCAAGATGCTTCACCTTACCTCATAAACTCAAACGCTCCCTCCCCTTCAGACAAGCCCTCCCAAACGTTGCTTACGACTGGTACGATCCGATGACGTTGCACAAATTCCAACATCGCTTTAAATTCGTCCTGATTGCCCATTGTAGTGCCGAGTATGGAAATCTGTTTTAGAAACACATTGGGTAGTAGGAGGGAAGCCGTGGGCGAGACCGTTGCGCCATAAGTTACAAGCTTGCCGCCTACGCAAAGAAGCTTCAAATATGCCGCTAGAGAAGCTTCTCCACCTGCGCTGTCGATGACTGTGTCAACTCGTCCTCCTGTGAGGGTTAGGAGAGTTTTCGCCCAATTCTCTGAGAGTATGGCGGAATACAAAATTGTGAGGATAAGTGCGTTGCCCAACGATAGCTCCTTCAATTTGAGTCATCTTTCCCACCTTCACGATAATTGACGCCTCCCATTGCCCCCATTTCGATTGCCTTCTCAATCTTCGCGGGGTCGGAGCTTGTAACGAAAACCTTTGCTCCAGCTGCCACAGCAAATTGCATTGCAAAAAGGGCCACACCGCCTCCAACACCGGTAATCAACACAGTCGAGTTGGGTTGCACTTGACCTTTTGTCATAGTGGCTCGCCAAGCGGTTAGGCCCGCTAGAGGCAGCGCTGCGGCCTGAGTAAATGTCAAGTGTACAGGAATCGGATGGACTTGAGTTTTGGGTATGCATATGTATTCCGCAAATGTTCCTGATAGCAAATTCCCATCGACGTTAAACCGAAGAAGCGGGAACTCGTAGTAATTACAGATGGTGTACCTGGAAAAGGTAAAAGACCGAGCATTCCATACTTTTCAGGTTGTTCAGGACCCCTCGGATCTGACACCCAATTCATGGAGGGGTTGATCTACAAAAGACACACTATTATGCTCAATGCAAGTGCTCGAAAAGCGGGACAGGATAAGAACCCGGTACCATACCAAAACCCTATTCCCAGTCTCAACTTCAACACCCGCTCCGTCGCTCCCCAAAATGCTTCCGTACTTTATCTTCGGGTATAATCCCTGGCGGATAAAAACGTCTCGATGATTTAGTGCGGCGGCATGAAGACGGACGAGCGTTTCTGAAGCATTGGGAGCCGGCACGGGGAGAGTTTTCAATTCGAGAGGATCATACTTGGGGGACGTTGATGTCTCCGGTTTAGCGAGGGCTAGTGCTTGCATAACTTGGGGTCTCTCGTTGCTAGATGGAAGTAAGATAACCACCCCGATCGTTTGCAAACCTTCCCAATTACGTTGGACCATCACGTGCTCGATCTCATTTGTCTCATTTGGGGTTAATGGATATGCTAGCCCTGCAATGCCAGCATGTTGCTCCCTCGTTCACCGATGGAGGCCATCCTGTCCGCAGCTGCACTCAAACGTACGGTATTAACTCCTTTCTTTGTTAACCGCAGCATTCACAAGAGCATCTCGCTTACGCTTTCTGAAACGTCGCGTCTGTAGCATTCGCAAAGATCCTTCAGACGTTGAATAGAGTTGGGGAAGACCTCTACATACAAGCCCGGGGTAACAAGGTAGGAATTGTGCGGTGCAACCAACTTACAACCCATTCTTACTTGTGCAAACCAGTTAGTTCTTTCGACTGTCAATGCCTCCCGTTCCGCATTTGTCCTTGTTACTCTCCAGCCAGCCTTCTTCGACACATACTCCGCCAAGCGAAATACGGACGATCAGGGACCTACTAGGTGCCATGTGTTACTAAAGGTCAATATAGGGAAAATTATAAAATGCCTCTTCTTCGTTTTGTATGTCTTATACATCCCGGTCTACTAGCCGCTCTTGAACATCTTCCGCGCCAAAGCGAGCACAACGACGATTGAAAGTTGTCGCCTAAGTCTTCCCACCGCCATCGCATCTACAGCGACTGACCAGGACCGTCTTATCATTACCCTGCATTGTAAACACGGCATTACTAAAACTCATAAACTCCACTACGCACCCACCGACCCTCTGACGGCACTGTACACAAAGAACGCCTGCAGACACAAATGGACCATCTCGTCGAAATTGTCTCATGATTGGGTGAATTGCTTCTGGCATAGATTGGAAGAGGTTACCCTAGGCTGTGGACGTGATTATATGCGTTTGAAGAGCTTCTCAGAGGACGCTCAACCTGAAGGTAAGAATGTGGCTTTGCGTTTTATTCAGGCCTGTTACGTATCAAATCGCCTCCTGCTATGCATCTGATGTGGTTAGACCCAATCTCCCGATCCCTCCAAACCGAACTTCAAGTGAATACAAACGATTTTGACCTTTTTTCCGTTCAGCACGATGTGCATCTTACTATCAGCCTCAAAGACTTTAAGGTAGGCACCCATGGTGGGATAGATGGTATAATGGATTATACAAGACTGATCAATGTATTCATGTAGACAGTCTTGTCCTTTGCTGATGCAATGAGTCAACCAGTTTCGGCGTATTTTGATCATGCTGGAAGGTAAGTAACCCAATCTTGAGCACACGGAAGAAGGTATGACATTCACGCAGAGTACACACCACTAGCCCGATCATATTCAATGTAACGCAGCCCCCGGATGTATTCACTGCCGACTTTGTCCTGGCCTCTCTCCGTCCTCCCGATGAAGAAGACGACGACTTGCAAACGAGTGGTGGCGCAGAAATGCCAATGTCACAGCACGCCATACCCTCCCAGCAATATCCAACCCAACAACCGCAGTCGCATCCAACACAAGAACCTGAAGCCGACGACGACGATGAAGTCCTGCCACCTTCTCCACAACCTCAGCGCCGAGGAGTTCATGCACCTTCGACCGGAGACGTGACCCACGTCTCGGCAACTCCTTTTAGGGATGATGAAGAAGTTATCGGACCGACACCACCGAGGAGGGCATATGAGTGAAACCAGACAACGTTGTCATGCAAAATATGATTATGATACTACAATTGATTTAATAGCAAGGCTGTTAAGGTTCATATTGATCTAGGAAGGACCTAATAAGGATAATTTGAGTAATAACAAGTTAAAGACTCTAATATTCCTATTAACTGGACAGGTCCTGATCCTCTAAACCGTTCCTAACTTCTTATGAAACTCTACCACCCTCCTATCAACCCTGACCTTATTTCGGTGGTAGTTCAAAACCTGCAATCCCTCCAAACTGGTAGCCCTCGAAAGGGCAACATAAGCCTGCCCATTTTCAAACACTCTTCCCAAATCCACCTTGACCCTCTCAAGCGTTTGACCTTGACTCTTATGTATACTCATACTATAGGCCAAAATTAAGGGTACCTGATTTCGAGATGCCACAACACCTTGTCCCGGTGCCTCCAGCGTCCAGTCATCATTCGTGATCTCCATGTACTTGGGGCTCCCGTTGATTATGAACTCAACCACTGGATATCCAGTCTTCTCTTCAAACGAGGCGACACGACCCAACGACCCATTGACAAGCTTTTCATCGAGATTTTTGATTAGCATCACTTGGGCGCCTAGTTTGAGTTCGAGGACGGCTGGGGCCATGAAGTCTTTCAACTTTGCTCGGTCCGCCTCAGTTTTGGCATGGTCCTGAGCTGTGAATATCCTGCTTTCACCAGGTAGGTTGGCTAAGCGCGCAGCGTTAGCCTGGTCAACTTGATTGCGGAGTGCAAACCTGAGGCGGGTAGATGCATGTCAGAAAAAGATTTTCTTGTATAGGAGACCAAATCAGCTAAACGACTTACAATTGGGTTGCCTCCAGTCCGTCTTCAAATCTCAAATCCCTGGACAGCTTCCTCAATACCTCTTCTGACTCTGGTGATACGATTCCGATGCGCATCTCGTTTAAAAGATTGACGAAGGTGGAATCCCGTTGCCGAAACACGTGGTTCAGCTATTTAGCGAGGCTTACATGTTAGCTGCGATAATAGATTTTCTTGCCGCAGTTAACCTACCTGTATTGTTCGCTTTACGCACTTTTCCCAGCTCGTGGCTTCAAAAGCGTATCTAGCGTTTTTGGAGACTATATGGAATATGAGTGCCTGCATTGGGTAATCAAGGGCGCCAAAAACCATTCAACGCACCTGGAGGGAGTTGCAAGAAATCCCCACAAATAACAAGCTGAAGCAATGTGAGCAAAGACGGTCGTTGATAAGCTGCAGCTGAATAGCCATGTCATCTACCTGGACTCCTCCAAATGGGCTCAGACTGCGACGTGCTGAGCGGGCAACGTATTCTAGTTTATCAAAAAAGTCTCCTTCAACCATCGATACTACATCATAATCAGTAATCTGAGACAAAGGACGTGCTTCATCACGAATAAAACCAACTATCCTTCGTGTACTCACCCTCGTCAATTATTAGAACCTTGGTACTTCGCCACCGTGTACTGGACCGATTATTGGCTAGGACACGTCCTGCGAGCACCGCTGCAGATTCTAGATGAAGAGAAGAGAATGAATGGTTTTGATACGTCCCATGACGAGACTATGTGAATACCTTTTGCTATCCCGCAACCAGAAAAGGAATGCAAGGTAATGCCACCAATGTTGCAAGCAGCAATTCCTGTAGAGGCTGCAATTGGGTCAGCAATTGAATGCGAGAACTGGTGTACCTGTTACCACATTACCTGTAATTGCTATTTCCTCCTTCGTGTATTTACCCTGCAGACGTTTTATCAATTCCCGAAGCAGCACACTCTTCCCCGTTCCTGAATCAATTGTGTCATTACCCTTGAAGGTTGAACATTTTTCAAAACGTCAAACTATGTTAAATCACGTACCGGCACTCCCTGTAAAGAATATACTCTCTTTGCCATCAACTACCAGCTTTGCCACATGTTCCTGCTCGTCCGATAACAAGATCGTGTTCTTTGCTTTAGATGCCACGTTTTGTCTGGTCTTACTATCCGGGCCCAATGTATTCTTTAAAAAATGTTTTGAGAGCTCTACTTCGCGGTGCTTGAATCGCGATGACGAGGAGGTAGCAGCGGTCGCACCAATAAGATGGGTCATTGTCGTGCTGGCTACGGTAGCTGAAATTGGCTGCGACAACCCGGAGGACAAAGGGGTAGCGTTTGGGGATGCATACTTGTATGCACTCAAATCTGGCTTTGAGGCAATGACGGAAGCTGTCATCGCTTCAGCGCTAGGCAAGGACGTACAATTACGGCCCCCAGTCGTTGAATTAACGAGAGTCCCAGGATCCTCTCCCGGAAGGTTGCTGCAGTACTGCACAGAAAGCGGAGGATCCATATGCCGATTTTCATCGCCCGTTAAATCAATGACCATTTTTGACCCGCTCGCGCTTTTCTTCAGGCCCAGAGAAGCATTTCGCCCCCGGTTCTCTAATCCAGGGATATTTAGGTGTGTCCTTGACACGTATGGAGAAAAGCGAGATGTTGGGGATGGAGCCGTCCTCTCCACCAGGGAAGTCGAAGATGAAAGTGCAGATTTCTTCTCTTGTTTCTTTTCATTTTCGGAGGAAGGTGGCATCTTCCCTGGTTTTGCCGAAAAGTCAAGGAGTAGTTGTTTAAACCCGATGTCGCGTGGATTTGGCATGGTCAGGTCAGAGTATTGGCGAACGATAAGGCGTAAATAAGGGTAACAAAAGCCTATTCCAGCAAAAAGCCCGATATCGAAAAAAGTCCCTCAGTTTTATGTTGCACCTGACCGTGTAATTCTGACCAGACGTACCCTTTGGAAGACTCTGAAAATCGCATCCACCAGAGATTTGGCTACGTATCTCGATGCAGTGCTGCTTTTCTCTGCCTTCTCGTCTTCTCGTCCCGCCGTGGTCGCTGCGCTGAGAGCTTGGGAAAACTGGTGGTCGGAGGAGTCCGAACGCAATTTAACCGGAAAAAGATTAATTGAACAATCACGTGTGCACGCGAGCGATGCCAACGATGCCTCCAGCGATGCACCACCATTTCTTTCGTTCAGGATTGTATCAGTTGACTTCCTACCGTAGCTTATTTTCGGCCTACTATTTACTGTCTGCAGCCGTGGCTCGCTCGCAGTCTGTTCGTATGCTCCATGACCACCTGGCATTGCCTTTCTGTAAAACCAGAAGAGCTCCGTCTCGACACGACCCTCAACTGTGGGCAAAGCTTCCGATGGGTGAACACAGGAGATAATCAGTGGACGAGTGTATTGTCGGGGCGCATAATAACGTTACGTCAGACTGGTGAGCATATTGCCGTATCGAAAAATAGGCAGGCGGTTTCTGCATGTATTGACCAGTGAGACAAGGTAGATGACGACATATTGTATCGCACACCGGACGACAATGTCGGCCATGTTGAGGAAGTATTGAGAGACTATTTTCAGCTTGATGTAGATCTTGGGGAACTGTATAAACAATGGCGGACGGATGCCAACTTTGAGAAAAAGGCGGGGCGGTTTATGGGCATCCGGATATTAAGGTATGTAGACCTCGATATCCGATTCTCGTCACAAATATATTTTTGACATGGTTTTCGCTTGAAGGCAAGATCCGGTAGAAAATTTGTTCACATTCATTTGTACTTCAAACAACAACATACAGCGGATCACCACGATGGTATTTCTACCGCCGGGAAATGGCCAATTTTCCCCCTCATAGTTTTCCGTCATTTATGTACCATCTTTAGGTTAACAAACTATGTCAACATTATGGAACCGAGATTGGGACTATTTATGAAGTATCGAAACCCTTCTATACCTTTCCGACGGTGGCGCGTCTGGCTCATGAGGACGTGGAAAACGAGTTGCGGCAGCTTGGTTTCGGCTACCGTGCGAAATACATATCGCAAACGGCGAGATACATCATGGAACACCATGATGAGACCTGGTTAAGAGGATTGAGAAATTTACCATATGAAGAATGCAGAGAAGAGTTGTTGAAGCTGGCTGGTGGTAGGCTAAGCGATAGTCAAGTCGAGCTTACAGGTGGATGATGGATAGTAACTGTTCGTCTTTGATCTGAATTTATCGTAGTGGGACCTAAGGTTGCGGACTGTGTCTGTTTAATGAGGTATGTGCCGAGTTTTAAATATTTGTTTCCGAGTCTGCGTTTGTTGATAGCTACATATAGCATGGATAAACCAGGAGCGATACCCGTTGATACGCATGTATGGCAGGTAGAAATGTGATCTCAGGTCGACATTATTGTGAGACAGAAGCTAACATTACAATTGCGCACTAGATTGCGAAAAGAGACTACAAACTGTCCGGTCTCGCTTCAAAAACCCTCACGCAAAAGAACTATTTAGTGATTGGGGATCGCTTTCGAACGATCTTTGGAACACATGCTGGATGGGCGCATTCAGTAAGTTCCATTGAAAATGGGACTTGTCTTGTCATGTACTCATCGACGCGCGTAGGTATTATTTACCGCCGACTTGCGCCAATTTGAACATCGATTGATATCGTCTGAGGAGACCAAGTCGAATGTTGTGCTAGAGGGTACAAAACGTGAGGTTTCCCAGGCGAGGCGCCCAAAGAAGACAGCGGGCGTTACCGTATTTGATCGGTATCCCCGTAGAAAACGCCAGATCCTTGAGGGGAAACATGGTATCGTGGAAAAAAAATAGATATTCCTGTAGATAGTGGATTCTAATTACCTTTATATTGATACGGAAATTGAATTTGTCCAAGGCACAACCTTGTTGTCCAGCATGTCAAACCCATGGCAGGAACTTTGGAGCTGTAGCCGGATGGAAGTCTTTAGGCTTTGCAGAATTTTCCATCCTTTTAGTTTATCGCATACCCACCTTACGCACGTGGAATTGGACATTATAAAGTTGAAAATATTTTGGTCTTTGCATGCAAGCTGTGCACCAACTTATAGTCACGTGAATGAGTTATCTGCCCTACACACGCACGCGGGTAGGGAGGGGTAGGGGCAAGTCGGTGCGCAGCCTGTTGAGAGCACGAGAGGAACGTTTGAAGGATTGCGATGGAAAAAAACCCCCCAAAACACATCTATCAGATAGGGGAGGATAAAGAAATAATATCTAGTATCCGCAATTTTCACATGTGTATGGCATTAGGAGATTTGTGGAGGGGACTTTAAATGTCCTTGCCGTATGGATTTTCCACAGGTCGCTTTCCTTCCCCTCCAATTTAGCCGTGTGTTTTCCTTCCACCTCTGGCATTTCCGCCATCGTCTTTCCTCATCCTCCTCCCAATTTCATTCTAAATCCTTGACCTCATTATGCTGTTTTCCGAGTGTGTAGGTGGTTTCTGGTGGTGGGAGTCTTCAGTTGTCGGCTCGAATAATCCGAAGTCTTCGCAACAAATTATACTCTCATCGAATGAACAAGAGGAGGAGTCACGAGTTTCTCCGCCAGCTCTGCCTCCATTGCCGCCTCATGGGTCTGCGACCTCACTATGGGAAAGCTGGGAACGAATCAAAGTGCCCACTGATGATGTGGATCTGGAGGAGCAAACCGAATTCTTGCCCATACATGTTCGATCGGAAAACGTTGTCGTCTTGTCGCGAGTAGGACCTGCCAAGTTTAGGCTATTGGATTCTGAATCTAGTAGCAGTAATAGCAGTAATTTGAGCGATGTCACCGTATCAAGTTCTCCAAACCCCACATTTGGAACAATGACCCTACCGCGTCCATCGTTATCTGCCAATTCAGAGTCAACGTTTACTTCAATGTGCCCATCTTCTATCTTACAACGTCCCGGGACACACCCACGGCCTGAGAACCTGCAGAAACACGTTCGATTCAAAATGGACCAGGAAGATATCAGCCCAAACGTGAAAGCAACAGTCAGGATCAAATCGAGGCAGTTTCGAAAGTGTCAGTATGATAATAATCACGCATGTTTAACCAGTAGTGAATCCAATTAACTGTCTGATGCAACAGTATCTCCATGGCCAACGGATTCCTCCGCCATCAATTATCTCGATCTTCTCATAAATACCTCATCATCCCCACCCAAGCATCGTGCGGACATATGGGAATTGAAACAGCAGCTTAAGCGAGGTGCCCTCTCTTTGGGAGAATAGGATGGTCGTTCGACTTTCATGTAGATATATTTGCTTTTGTTTAGGACCTGTAATATCTTAGAGCGTGTACCGTGGACGGTTTTGACCGTTATATATGCAGCATTATTGCATCGACAAACACCAGCTATTTACAATTCCTTCATATTGCCGCATTTAAAAAGAGAGTAGATTATGGAACAGTATCTCGTTGACCTTCTTCCACGGAGACCTCCACGGAAACCTCTAGGTGGACCTCAGCTTCCACCTGCCCTATTTCAGACTCTACAACGACAGAACTTTTAACTACACTAGCCGATGCGGAGCGGGCAGAAGGTACCAAAGGCGCTGCGGTCGGGAACGGAGAGCTAGAGTTCCAAGGCGGAATAT
This sequence comes from Spizellomyces sp. 'palustris', assembly GCA_006535965.1. Classification (NCBI taxonomy): domain Eukaryota; kingdom Fungi; phylum Chytridiomycota; class Chytridiomycetes; order Spizellomycetales; family Spizellomycetaceae; genus Spizellomyces; species Spizellomyces sp. 'palustris'. The sequence goes on along the minus strand of QEAR01000026.1, from coordinate 21,353 downwards.
CAAGAAAAGCACGTAATGCTCGACAGAAATCTATCCCGGCTTGACGCAGATCGGAGGGTTGAAATTGGAGTCCCTGCAAAAAGAACAATGAGAACAGGTAAATGTTAATTTGAAAGGTAACTCAGTGCATCCGTTGACTTACCTTTTTCTCACCGAAGTCCCCCCCGCAATAACTGCTCTCCAATGTGAACGAGTTTAAGATGCCCATTTCGCGCCACAGAACCACTCGGGCTGTGGATTCTTTGGACGGTGTCACATCAAAGCGGGTGAGTGACATATCAAACGTTGGAGATAACGTCGAGATCAGAGTTGGGAAGGTCTATTGCGGGAACGGTATGAGTGTACTCGCATATTTTCAGGTGACTCGGTTTACACTCTCTTTCACCTTTTCCAGATTTTCTGCGTCGCTGCCTGGAGTATTTTCGCAGCCGAAGATAAACATGTTTTTGCGTCGCGAGTGACCGTGAAAGTCGCACGTAAGCTGTTAAGCAACACCATGATGAGAGCCTTGATAAGGATGACGCCCGAAGTGCACTCCATTATTCCAATTCCTTAATCCTGGATTCGGATTGACGAATCGGGAAAACGCTTGCACTTACCAAAGCCCGCTTTCCTTCATCTACCAAGAACTTCCACAGCCTTTTTACCCACCAGATAGTTGGCGCCCTCTTCCGGTCTGGACGTTTCCACTGGCGATTCAGATCCACTCCCGCAAGTGAGCATCGATGACTATTTAAGAGGAGGAGGCAATTCATCATTATTCCAAACCATCGTTTTCTTTTGTTCAAATATATTGTGGCTTACCTTCCGTTAACAACTCCATCTGGATTCAGCATGGGGATAATCTTGAACACGCAGCGTTTTCGTAAGTCGATCGCCATTTCCGCGTCGGACAGCAGGAAGTTTAGCAAGCCGTGCATTATATGGGAGGAGTTGGATTCGCCCGGGTGGACCTGAAGTGATTGGGTTGGACTACAGTTGAATTGACATGTACGAACACGCACGCCTTACCCGTGCACTGAGGAGAATATATACTCGGTCTGATATTGGGTTTGTTGTCGTGGAAGCTGCATGAATATGGATGAGCAACGCCCATGATGCTTCAAAGCAAACGAATGAAAACATACCAGGACTAAAATCTGTAACAGTCAGCAAAGGACACTCATTCCCGCCCAATGTCCTGCATAAGGTTTGTCTCCTGCATCGCTCCCCAAAGGTCGAGGAGAGCTGAAGATGGAACAGGGACCGCTGCGCACAACCAAATCAACTCCGCTTCACAGCGCTTCTGGCAGTGGAAAAGATAATTACCTGAAGGTCTGAATAAGTGTATGGATAGTGATATGCAAAATAACAGCTATCCCCTGCATATGAGAACACTATGGTGAATGTCAGGGTAGCGAATGTACAGTCTGACTCGTATTGTGTGGGAAATGCATAATGGTTTCTGAGAATAAGAATAGTTCAATAAACTGGTCAATGTAAGGTCCGTGATGCAATGGTTCCTCACTTGTAGTAATAGATAGCGTCCCCGACACGTCTCCAGCAACCATCCTCACGGGAGAACATGACAGGTTGCATTCCTAAAAGATAAACAAACGGCAAACTTTCCTTTATTTCGGAGTAGTGGGAATAGTTTGGATTTTGTCGATCCATACCTTGATTGAACTGACTGTTCGGTTTACTCATATTTACAATGTTAAACTTATACGGCGTATTTGGGACCATGCGTTGAACACAAAAATAAAACCACTGCCAGGTGTTGAACGTTAACAGGATCTCCAGGAGTGGAATAGGTTCTAACGTTTACCTGGTTGTGCTTTCCTGGTGAACTGTTAATATCTGTTTGAAGCAGGAGATCATACTCGTAGTCGGATATCTATACCAAAATAAAATTACAACGACTGCGAAACAAGAACATGAGAAGTCGAAGGAAATGAAGTTGCGCCATACCTTAACCGCCATTTGCAGGTTACCGCTCTCGAAACGAGACTCAAATTGGAGCGTACTATAAAACATATAAAACTATCAATGTTGGGTTGATTGGGCGGTAGCAAATGCATGTTACATACTTGCCCGATATACCCGCTGCAATGGTCTCATCCATCACATCATATACCAGTTGATTTTGGGAGGCATTTGGATGGAGCACCCGAGTCATTTGGTCGTAAACGGATTTCCTGCACATCAGGCAAAGAATTAGTCCTTCTATGTAATGAACAAAAGTTGGACCCATTACCAGCGTACCTGACTAGATTGCTAGGTCTCTTGTAGGTTCCCTCGGTTTCCGCTACGCATTTACTCGACACAAGGTGCCGTCCACTCATCGGCTGGACATGTCGCACTTGGATGTTTCCCATGGGCAATGGGGTCATTGACGGTATTCCGTCATGAAGCTCAAGCTCGGGACAGAACTGTCGAAGCGGTGGATTCTCATCGTCATCAACATCTGGTTTTGCCTCTGCGTTGTCGCCACTTTCTTCTGTAGCTAGTGGTAGCGGGAAGCTGAGATACTGGTAGCGCTCCAGAAAAGGTAAATCAGTTTGGGACACGGCGGAACGGAGGAGAGTTACGAGTAATGTCGGAATGGTGTTTTGGCCTGTTGGGATTTGGGAGGGGGAGGATTCGGATGCTAGCAGTGTAAGAAGCGTCAGTAAACGTTTTGTATCAGAACGAACAAAAAGTTGCGGATACCTTGAATGACCCCATCCAATGCCTCCGTCAGAACAGCAATTCCATTATCCTCCACAAAAGCCTTCTTCCCCTCATCTGATTTATCGAATGATGTTAACAAGCATTTTCAAGCATGGGCCCATTTTGACCAATCACATGCACCCAACACACCCGTCTCAACAATGGCTTTCAAGAGTTTCAATACGGCACGTTGGACCGCCTCGGTTGATGCGTTCTTGAAAATGGATATGAGATGGGAAATTGTAAAGGAAGACAAAATTTGAATGGCACCCGGTTCTGTTCATAGATAGCGATCATTTAGCAGTTTGCCCTCGTTGAGTGATATGCAAAAAGAAGTCCATACTTGATTTAGCTAGTATTGTCAACAAGTCTAGCAGACAGTCCAACTTTATTGGACTCGTTGGGCTTTTGATCATTGTAGCCATGAGGGTTGCAATATTGCTCTTGATGATTGTCACAACATTGTTTTCTAGACATATATCAGGAACGCCAAATCATTTCCTTCTATTCAACTTTCACATACCGTTCTTGGTAGCGTATATCCGAAGAGCCTGAAACCCATGCATCATTAGGCCATACTCTTTGCGCTCGTTCCAGCGTCGAATGGTCATAATGGTGGTTGGAACAGCACAGTGTAGACTGTCAATGCGTAATGAACCCTTCAGAACTATAATTTGCTGGAAGATACGCATATGTGTGATGATGCTTTACCGTGCCAAAAGGGGTATCTTCGAATCTGGACAATGATTAAGAATTAGCAGAGCATGGTTCAAACTCTGTTGTCTGCAGCTACAAATGAACAAGATCACAAGCTGACACTCACCGTACTTTGCAACCCTCACCACCAGCACAAATAAATTTCCCATCAATTCATCCACCCTCTGGGGATGATTTGGTGGACCAACCCCAATATCACCGCTCAAGTACTCCCCATGCAGGCTCTGGAGGCACTTTAATAGTGCAACAGCCAGTCCTTTCTTGGCCATGAAAGCTGTGTTATTTGCGTTGCTGTCAGTTGTCGTTGTGAGACGGATCAGTAGGTTGGTTATGATGATACATATGTCTACATCCAAAAGGATCTGTCGGTGGGACTTTTAACGAGGACGCCCAGCTGCGAGGTGATGCAAAGTCTCACTGACCCGAAGACACTTGACCAGCAAACTGATATTTGGGGATGACTTTGAAAACAGAGTCTTCTGGAGCGGTGAATCTTTTGGGGATGAGCTGATGAGGTGATAGGCTGCTCAACAATCTCATGCTACGCAGTAATAGCTTACCAGCATGAACGCCCTCCTTGTCCATCAAACGCTTCAAGGCCAGGAACTGTTTTCCAATCTTATTCCGCACGTCAGCAGAAATGGGTGGTGTTCCTGGTGCACTTCGCGGACCATCCACCGGACCACTCCCGTCCCGTAGTCTCGAACCTCCTACCTCTACACCATTGTCATCATCACCCGATCTCGACCCGGACCTTCTCCTAACACTGTGCCTTCCAATTGACAACTCGGGCAAACTCCCGTCACTTTCTCGTCGTGCCAGCCCAACATTAGGGTAACTCCTGGTTTTACGCTTATCGTGTTTCCATCGTGCTGAAGTGAATGGCGGGTCACTTGCTCGACGAACGGATGTGCTTTCCGTTTTTGTAGAAGCGGAACTGCGGGAAGAGGTGGAGGAAGGAGGTCTAGGTGGGAGACCAGTTGGATGTGAGGGTGACCACGGATTTGTTATCAGCTCCGACAATTTTTCGAGAATGCGCAGGCATCCTGGTGATGAGAGTCCTGTCGTCGAATTGGTGATTGGGACGGATTGATTAACACTTGCCGAAAAGTTTTCTCGGCTCTTTGAGCTTGTGGAAATGAAAGGAAATGAGTTCAGTCTCGTTGCCAGATCACATCAAATCCCAATCTGATTATCCTGCACCACTCCTTGTGAGCGATAGACCTCACATGTCGCAACAACCATGACAAAATTTCAGGATATCAAAGTATCAAAAAGGAGACATCCCAAGCTGAATTACATTTTGGGTAGGTTTAAAATTCGTCCCGATCTGACATTTCCGCTACATTCTCCAAGCTCCGGCATCGACGCTGCTTTCTTTGGTCTCAGGGATCCTATCCCATGAGCCTTCTTTTTACTCCCACTAGTCTTTTTGACCATTTTGTCGGTTTTTTTGTGGCTGGGAGATCGGACCGCTGGACTCATCGATGTAAGTTAACGTTTTGATTTTCCGAGCACACGGAGAATCAGAATGAGACGAAGGTTGGATGGTGGTTGTTTATTTTTGGATTCGGAGGGAATGATCGCATTTCCAAAACGTCGGACTCACTCGGTGGTTATAGTCGTCAGGAAAATGTCCGAATTGTGGAAGTTCCCTGAAAATTCGTAGGGGCCTTGAACTCCGATCTGACATGCAGTCACCTGGTTTGGATCCTGCATTTATTATCACGGCGAATTATATTGAGACCCGTGGGCTCGAGCCGGGAATATGCATCCAGTGAGACAAAGAAAAAGGGAGCTATTGATTAAATTAATAGAGACCCTTGCACAAGAAAACGGTCAGATAGCGAAACTATCTCCATCTAGACATGAATTCATAGCACTAAAGGCCAAGTGTGAAGCTAAAATCAACCCTATCATCTCTTTCTTCCACCTCCTTTTTACCAGATGATCCATCAACTAGCCGGTACCTATCCACTTCTACAAAACGCCCTTGATTTTCGTTATCCACCAGCAACACTGTATGTGTGCGTGTTCCATATCCTCCTTTCGCCCGGTGCCTGTCAATACAAATGGGACATAGCGATCTTTCTAAATCGTAGTTGAACATGTTAGAGGGGAGGTCAGAGTCGGGGTAGGTAGTTTTATCTCGGAGAATATCGAGGAGACTGTTGATAAGAGTTTCGTGGTCATCCGGCGGATTTGACAGCAGATGTTCGAGTGCCTCTTTCCCCCTCTCGACTTTTGGCCAATCTGATCGGTTTTCCATCAACACACCGTTTGACACGCCGTATATAACACCCTTTTTCAACAATGTGGGAGGTTCATCCCGCACAGGACCCCTATTTCCACAATACCACCCGACTACATCTTCATTCGCTCTTGGATTGACGGCGCCAAGAACGAGATTGAAGCCATTGTATCGGTATTGTTGTGAGGATACCGTTTCAGCATACGTCTGTGGATCCGCAGCGCATGAAAGAAGGAAATCACGAACGAGATATCCTCTTGTTAGAGCAGTTGGATTAACTAGCGAAGGGTGTTCCCGAAAATTTGTGATGAATCCAAAATGTCCAGTGGCTTTGTTTATACCCAGCCAGGTGCCATGTGTTTGAAGCGGAGCGCTAGATGGGTCTGGGGAGGAAAGTGGTAGCGCTTCAGAACTACCATTTATATTCGTTTCATCCCATTGTTCCACGCCCGATGTCGCTGCTGCAACGTGGGGAGTCTCTTTCGTAATGGTTTCCTTTTCGTATTTGGCTCCTGAATACTCTAGCACCTTCCCCACTTTGTCTGCATCAGGGTCAGGTGATTGAACCAATGGAACTCCCACATGAATTTTGCCGTGATCGGTTCCGGCTAGGACATCTGGCGCGCCTATTTCGGACCAAAAATGCGCACGTTGGGCCACTCGGTCGATAAACTCGTCTCGGTTGCCGGCTATTATGCTAGTAGGGAAAGTTGGTGAGACGAGAGCCCCACAGTAGATAACGATCTTGCAGGAAGACTTACAGCTTGTACTTTGGATGCCCTAAAGTGAAGAATATAACACACATTTTGCAAGCAGATGCGACCGAGTGTTCAATGAGCGCTTGAAGTCCGTCAAGCGATGGATGGATGTGTCATCAGTGCTAAGCGCAAGTGTGTGCGTCATACTCTGTTGCTACGCACGGTTGCCATCCAAATTGCTGCTGGTCGACATGTATCCATCATATAAAGAACATCAGTGAACTCATATAAAGAACATCAGTGAACAACTGATGCAGAAAATACTCGAGTACAGCAGAAACATCATACGAAGTTGACCGCCCTTCCATTGATCAAGTATGTACAAACAAGATGCGACGGTGCTCAGCTCTTCAACCCGTAAAGGCCGTGAATCTTCCCGATCCATTAATCCGACAAACATGCATTGCCAAAGATAGATGCACTTTGCTTGGCCCAAGACAAAGGGACCCAAGACAAAGGAGCCGGTAGGGTGGTAGAGGGCTAGTGCTGAAGGCAGATCGCTGAAAGAACCGGCTGTGGACTCAAAAGCAATATAGGGAGCGACGTGAACAGGTCAAGTACCTCCGGCCAGGGTATGCCACTTTTTGGTTCGGAAGCCAGCTTCTCTCCGCTTATATATGAGCCACTGATGGTAGTCGGCAATAATGAAATCTTGCAACATTTCCAAGCTGTCATATATGACAGAAACCAGCTCTGATCTCTCGAGAACCATCACGCTGCTTCTGATGAAATTGTAATCTAAAGTTGGCGATGGTATCTTCACGGGAATATATGACGACTAGAAGGCATTCCAGTGTCGCTGGATGCTGAATGGATAGGTGTGTGCAAAATGTTATGGGCGATCCGTCATGTTCCATCCATGTTTGGAATCTACCAGGAGTGTCATATGGTAAGATCGGATGCTGAATAGGATTGTAAGCTCCGACCTGCCCCATTTAAGTGCATCTTTCGTCCTGCGGTTTCTGGTGGTTCAAAAAGGTAAAGCCATCAAAAGTTGTTCTGGAGGTTGAAGAGCAGCGGCAGCAACGCGTGTAAAAACTACCCACAATTTTTGGTACTTGGAGGTGTGCTATGCGCTTCCGCTTTTTTCTTGCTCACCACCCTCCCCCACGGCAACTATCGTCAGTAAAGCAAAAGAAAAAACCTCATAAAATGCGTACGATGCGATACATATTCCATCGACGCTGGTTTCATCGTGGAAGTGTGATTGTGGAGAAAGGAGCCAAGGTATGAAGGGCTTGCACGTATCCGGAGCACACAGTACACTAAAACATTGATACGACCACAGCTCTCGCCCTCAATCACACCGCACATCCCGCCGAAATCCCTCCTCCTCCTACCGGCCATACTTTTCCTCGTCCTCTCCCTCGTCCTCTCCGTCCTTCACACAACCGGTCACCTGGGACCCACACAGCCACACTGTCCAACAACCTACCTCCCTCCCACAACCACCGGCCCCCAAAACTGCAGTTCCTACGAGACGATCTGCGATGGACCAGGCTGTGCCAGTATACTTGAGCGAGAATGTGGAGTGGTGTACGAGTGTTTGGATGAGCGTGCTAAAACATATGCCGAGTGTGTGAAAAGGGAGGATGCGGAGCGTGAGAAATGTAGAGTCGATAGGGAGTATGCTGTGGGTGAATGCTACAAGTGGAATAAGGACTTGAAGGAAGGGCGGAGCCATGGATGTTCGAGTGTGGGAGTTGTTGGGTACGCCTTCCCTGCCTGTTTTCGCTTCCCGTCCCAATTAATCATCCCAATACGTACATTTAGCGTCCCCATCCTGGCAGCCTTCACATCCTCGGCGACCCTCCTCGGCGCAACCCTCGGTCTCGTCCTCCACATTCGCGCAAACAGACGTCTTAAGACCGATATTTATACATTAGCATATTCGAAAGGGGGTAGGGTGTGGGAGGAGGGTAGATGGGGGTTTGGACGTGTGGTTGTGGAATTTGTGGACGGGAAAGTGGAGTGACGGGTTGTGTCGAGTGTGTGGTGGTGTGTGCAGTGTTGGCTGGGCCTCTAATATCTCATACCGACCACCAAGGGATTCTTAACATGAGCTATAATGCAGTTTGTATATTCCAAGGATCCATCCATTCCAACAAGACACATTCCCGAGATGAAGGTCCATGCACAACGCTTGACACACATATGCCTTTCCTTGGTGCGGCATCTGACGCTGATCAAGTGCTGAGAAATAGGATATTCGAACAAACCTACCACATTGTGGACCTTGAAAGAATGTTTACATTCGACCTGAACGTGTCGGATATTGCTGTCAAGCTATCGTACAAAAACCCCACTGCAACGTTCCGTTTCCACGACCCTATCACCCGTCTATAGTCTTCTCGCCTCGTCCCTAGCCTCAACAAACTCCCCAGATAACCCTCATGATATATCCCCATTGAGCAATGCGTTTTGGTGAAATTTACTTTCCAGACTAACTACAGCTGTACGTTGGGTTAAAAACTGCTATCATTAAGCTCAGAATTTTGGATAGCATGCCATTACTGGGACTTTTTACGTTGCTATGATAAATGAGTTTACACACTTTTTGAACTGCAAGTATGGACCTTGAGATCATGTAGTTTGTTTGTGATAGGCCCCGACGTGGTTTCCATACCAAGCCGTGGCGTTGGGGTTGGCCATTCTCCGAACATTGGTATTGTTGACACCGTACCCTTAAACAGACATCCTTTATACCTGGGTAGTGAATGTAGTGTGTAATCAAGTGCAAAGCATCAACAAATTCCAAGGTTTATCATCTTTCAGAGGTTCAAGTTATCTACACACGATAGCGTAGTTTATAACCTGATAACTCTCTAGGGAATTGGCGTGGATTTACATGCATACTGTTACTTTGTAGCACAAGTGTCGCTGAGGGATGACTGGGGTGTTTGAATTCATCAGAGCGGTGGGGCCGAAAACTCATAACCCTCATTATGTGTCTGTCATGCTAGCCATTGTGTGAGGCGTGTGCTCTCCGAATAGCGAACCCTTGCCAAAGCCGAGCATGATGTACTGAATGGGGTCCGTTCTGAATAAAGGTGGCAAGTCACGGAGGGCCACCCTTCCGATACTAAAGAAAGCAAAACATTCGCAGAATGGGTTATTTTTAAGAAAAGGAGGAACGTGGTATTTGTTGTTTTTTTGTACCTATCCCCATTTGAGGCCCGCATACCCTCCCAAACCGGAGAGCCAATTCCTTCCAGGTGAGTCTCGCCCCCATAGTATGCCACCAATCACAAGTTAATTGATGGAGGGCCGGGGTCGTGGTGAGGTACTGGTGGTAGTTTTTCGATTATGCTCTCGGTCATTGTACCTAGGGTTTAGGGTGTTTGTTGGAGGCGGGGGGCGGAGGGGACAACATTCAAAGGAAGGAGAGACGCTTATTTAACAATGTGTGTGTTTGGTGCGTACCCAGTAGACAAGCACGGCCAGTTTGAATAAATCATCTCCAAAAGGGAACGAAATATTACGGAAAGGAAAACAAAAGAGTGTTACTACCGATTTCCTTTCGTTTGATCTAGAGTGTATATATATAGAGTTTGCCAAATGGAAGCCCGCGACTACGACCTCTCACAAACAATCCCGTTTCCCCCGCTCGCATACGGCAGTGCCATTGTCCTCCTCATCATCTCCGTAGCCATCGTCGTAGGAAACCTTTTTATTCTTATCCTCTTTGCAAAATACAGATACCTCCGAAGCGCCGCAAATGCGTTGGTCTTTAGTTTGTCTGTGACAGATTTGTGTATTGGGGTCCAGAGACTTTGTTTGGTGTCGATTCATTTGTCGAGCAGGGGGTATGCCGCAGGCAAGCTTGGATGTGTCGTAAGTGTTCCAATTTGCATCGTTTTTTGGGGAGGTGTATGCATGGTTTAAAACTATGGGGCTTTTCGTAGTTGGATGGATATTTTACTGTAATGTTCGAGGTACGGGAATATCTTCCATGACAAATGGCACCGCAACCGACTCACAATCTTCCCAGGCTCAATCCCTCCTAGGTCTCACGGCCCTCGGCATGGAACGTTACATGGCAGTCGTAAAGCGCCGGCCTTTGACAATGAGCCAAGCGATGATGACGGTAGCGGCAGTATGGGTATATAGTGGATTGCTGTGCACGATACCGTACATGGTGAAAGGGGATGCGTATCGATTGCAAAGTTCATTACTGTGAGTATAAAAGTGGTTCTTGGCCTGTTATCCTCATTACGCTAATCACTGATGTGTTTTATGCTTAATGACAGGTATTGTGTACGTATCTTGGCTATTTCTTTATTGCCCAGCCGAGCTTAACTGACACCTTGTTTACAGACTGGTGACTGGTCTGGTACAAGGCCAGGTACCATTTTCTTCACCATTATGTGTCTCGCAACCGTCACCGTCGCCCTTGGACTGTTTGGCATCGCATATTTTTTCATTAACCGAGAAGTCCGCTTGGCCAGCAAGAAATGGGCCAACGTCCAAACAGGCACTGGAGAAGACTCGTCATCAATGTCTAGTCCACCGGTCGCCGAACCCACACGACATAGTTCGATATCAACACGACAAAGCGATGCATTAGAAGCTAAACTCGCTAAAAAGAGTTTAGTCCTCGTCCTCGTCTTTGCGTTCAACTGGTTGTTTTACGATGTCAATTTCCTTTGGTCCATGCTTGCCCGTGTCCAAGTCCCCATGATATTAGATTGTCTAGCCTTTTTGGGTGCGATAATAAAGTAAGTTATTGCCAACTTGCTTGTCCTCACTACACATGCTAAATACCACCCCAAAACAGCTCAGCCTTTAACCCCGTTCTATTCATTGTCCTCGATAACCGATGGGCGCGTTGCGCGAAGGATTTCCTGGGTTGCTGGCAGACGGAAAAAACTGTAGAAAAGCATGTGACTCAGCAGGGGTCGGTAGTGAGGTCTGCACCCATGAGTGATCGAAGAGTGTCGTTTGCAGTGAAGGGAAAGCAGATGGCTTGATGAGGTACCTATTTGGGGTACACTGATGCTATACCGCCAAAGTCTCGTCCTAAAGTAGTGTTACTTGTTTTTTTGTGTTGGCCGTCTTTGTGCAGTTAGATGCAGGTGGGGCGGGCCTGCCTTCCTTTCCGTAAGGTCGACCACGAATACAGTCAGAGGTTAGTCAACCCCAGTGAATACGCATCCAATTGAACATTCCTATATAGTCCTTGATAAAGTCCTTCTTGTCCGAGAACGGTGATGAACAAGGCAGAACATAAAGCCATCCATCACGAGTTGTATATAGTTTTACTGGGGATGGGTATATAGTCTAGAGGTAAAGTACCTCCTCATAAGCCCCGACATTGCGGCGACGAGGCAATACCACCATCCACGAGGTGTTGAAGTCAGAAATGTTCCTGCGATGATGTTTAAAATCCATGTTGATGCAAGTGCCATCCACCAAAACACTTGACAGAGCGCTGGACATTTTGTACCCTCACAGGCTTCTTGTATATGGCTCTTGGTGCTGCAACTCAACTGACGTTTGCCCTATCGATCTTCCATCTCATTTTCAGTCAAGACAAAAGAGTTTGGTCTATTCGCGGACCCATACAAGATACTATACAGGCATTACTACCCAGTAGCAGAGCGCCTGGTCCTCTCCCCTTTTGCTTTACGATGCATCGCTCTCCTTTCGCTGCTTTTTACTTTTAACCCTTCCGTAAAAACCGTTGGGCATCGCTTGCAGCAAAAGCCCAAAACATTCAGCCAAAAGATCTGATCGAACGCGTTGTTTGTCATCTGTTTGATTCCCCGACCTCCAACGCTCTTGTACACTCCTAAAAGCAGCACACTACAACAAAAAACGAGCATTATTCGCTCTCCTACCCGTTACTCCACCTTGTCCAAACGAAGCGTTTCTATGCTACCGATATATATACATGCCACCTCACTATCCTGTTCCCAATGTCGAAAAGTCCCTCGTCGGTGGCGTAACGCATGGTATGGAATGCCGTTGTTGAGTTTGTAGCATTCAAGTGGAATGTTGACTGGGGGGGTTTTTTTGGCATGTAGATGACAGAGAGGCTCGGCAGTGGGTGATGACAAGGACGAGGGAAGCGGTGATTGGGTTTACGGTGTGGTGTTTGGGGTTGGGGGCTTTGGGACTTGTTTATTTGAATTATGGTATGTTTTATTGGCGAGTGGAAAGGAATCGTCTTTAAATTGTTAACGTTGTGCTTCTTGTAGTGTTGATTCGACCGTACTTTAATCCGTTTTTCTATGCTGCTGTTCTTTCTGTGCCGTTGCATGGGATCAAAGTCTCGCTAACAGAGCGGCTGGAAGCGTTTTTAAAGGATGATCAAGGAGAGGGTGGAACGAGGGGCACGGGGTTGGGATGGAGGGATGTGGTTTGGTGGATGGTAGGTGTGCCAACCAAGGTAACGTCTACAAAGTTGCATATGTAACAGAGGCGGGTTGATGGCTTATGGATTTGGTTAGATGATTCTAGGTATATTCTGGCACCTCTTTTCCGCCATGTTTACCGTTTATGTCCGTCTCATTCACCGTATATCGACACCACATAATCGTAAGCTAAGAGAAAAGCCCAAACCCACAGAAACACCACCCTCGCTCTCCAAAACCGAGCACGAGTCTTTACGCGGTCGTAAACACGCGACCGTGCGCCGCCGAAAAGAACGGAAAGGAATGCGTCTTCGATCTGTTTCCGAGAGTGATATCCATACCCGATGGAATGGGGTAGATACCTCAACTTCGTCATCGACTTCAGGAGACGAACCCATTTTAGAACCCCTCCAAAAACTCTCGCGCGAACTCTCCAGTATGATTCTCCTAGAATCGGAAGCGAGTGATGAGGATATACCCTTGCAACGATCACATGTCACCCTCCGACATCCCATCTCATTCCGCAGGCCCGATAGTACGAGACCGTTATCCCGGAAACGATCTTTTTCGCAGACATTGCCAGCTGCACTTGGGATACGTCCACCGGGGTTCACGACAGCGCCCAAGGGGCAGTACCTCCAAGTGTTGTTTTTGTGGGTGGTTCGGTACGCGTTATTTCGATTTGTTGTTGAGAGGTGGGGTGCGAGTTCGAAGGCGCTTTCGTCGGTTGGGATGGGTGTGGTGTGTGGGGGTGTTTGTTATTTTGGGTGGCATGTTTGGTTAGGGGTTTATCGTCGATATTTCGTGGTGATTGACCGAGAGCACAAAAAGGTTCGGGATACCACGGGGATTGTAGAAACGGGGTTGTGGCGGCGGGCCGTTGGGAGCTTGCAGTGGGGGTTGGGATGGTGTTATCAAAATTGTCGGGTAGGAAGTAAGCGGTGGCTACGAAGGAATTTGAATGGGTTATTATCTGGATTTTTGATTATTTCAACGCTGGTGACTGCATTCGGTGGGGGTGGGTTTCTCTTATTCAAGGTACGTATTTTGATGCACTCGTTATTCTATGATGTAAGTGTTAATTCCTTCCATCCCAGGTCGGACAAGAAACAGGTCTCATTATAGACGACACGATTCGCTTCGTCAACCGCTCTGTTCTCGCCAACGACGAACTACGGGGCCAAGCCCTCCGCTTCGTCTCTGACCTCGAAGCCCGAACCGTGGCGTATTTGGAACGCGACAAGAGCAGCGCTAACCCATCTGACCTAACCGCTCAAGAGTTGTTTGATATGATCCACAAGAGTATAGAGTATTTGGCATTGGTGAGGAACGATGCGGACGCTGTTGTGGATGGAAAAAAGAAACCTAGACCGACACCCACAAAGACGACACCTGCCGAACGTGGTATTTTTGACATGTTACCACAGACGGGGGACCTTTTACTCCAAGTTTTCCGCGGAAATTTTAATCTCTCGTCCCTAGCGGACCAGCTTCCCCCCGCTACAGACGAACTCCGATCCCACGGCCTCAACCTCCTCGACACGGTTCTCCGGCTGTTGGATAAAGATGCGAGTACATTATCGAATGCAAGTGCTATGCCGGCATCTCTGGGGACGTTTGCGGCGCATACGGTTCAATTCCTGGGTGGAGCTGCGGTAGCATTGGTGGTCCTCCTTGTTGTGGGCGTCACGTATGCATTCGATGTCCTCTTTCAGTGGATTTTGTTTTTGGCGAGTTTGTATGCTTTTGTTGCGGGGGATGTTGGGGTGGTTGGACATGCCGGGCGGGTGATTGGATTGGTGGATCCGAAACAAAAGTTGCGGTATGGTCTGTTCTTTTTGTCGACGACGTTAGATTTTGGTAAAAACTCACGGCAAAAATCAACAGACACGCTCTCGAACATGCCGTTCAATCCGCTCTGATTGTGAACCTCAAACTGACGCTCTACCACATGCTCTCTACCTACCTCTCCCACTCTGTCACGCACCTCGACCTAGTTTATATCCCCACGTTCATTACTGGCCTCGCAACACTCATCCCTATTGTTCCCTCGTGGTATTTCGCCATTCCAGCTGCGATCCGCCTATGGACGCGTATGAGTGGGTGGTGGGGTGTTGTCGAAGGCGGGGGACTCTTGATGGTGCACTTGATTGTAGCGTGGGTGATTGATCCTGCAATTTTGGAGGAAGAAATGGGGCACCTTGCTGATTCTCATCATGTGTCGAGTACAGGTCCGAATTTGTTGTTGACGGGTTTGGCGTTTTGGCTTGGGTACTACCAGTTTGGGTTTCCGTTGGGGTTGGTTTTGGGACCGTTGGTTGTGTCGTGTGTTCCGATTGTTGTTGGGCATTTGTATGGAGAGTTTGTGGGTGTTGGGAATGCGGATGGGTAGAGTGGGTAGAGTGGGTAGATGTTTTATTTTTTGTCTGTGCTGTTTTTTACTTTTTGGATTTCTTTTTTTATTTTGGATCGTTGAGATGCTTTTTAATGTTATCAAAGGAATTCTCTTTCATGCTTTAGTAGTTTGGCTTTGTCAATTTGACATGTTTTCAAAATCTCATACTGGACACTCTAACTTTCAATTGTCATCCATTATGCCATGCAATGTCCAAAACAAACTTGGGCCATATAGGAAATCCATTTCACACATCCCTTTGAGCGAGTCATGACATCATCACTATTATGTAATCAATTGTGGCTTACGCAAGAACGGCGGAGTGGGAGGGAAGCGTGACAATCTGAAATGGAACCTTCTTTCAAGCCCTTTGTAAGATGCCAAGATGACGCCCGTTTTTTGGTCCCTTTTTAACATGTCGTCATGGGATGTAAGATCATTGTCATGCATGTCATTCGCATTGCATGATGAAGGCGCGGATGGTTGGAAAGTGAGGAGGTGGGGGAAAGGGCGATTAGGAAAACACATAAAAAAGGGCAGAGGAACAAGATATTGCCCGCCTACATTTTTCATCTCCGAATCAAACAAGAAATTAAAACGAGCGGGAATTCGATAAAAACACATTATTAAAACATGTCTTCGAACGCTTACAACAACACTGCTGGGTACAATAACGCTGCTGGGTACAATACCACAGCCGGAGCACCCACCACAGCAGCAGGCGTCGGTCCAGCCGGCGGGCACCTCCCAACAGCCGGCGAACGCATCGCAGGTACGATCGAACGTACCATGGGACACATGCTCCCCGGCACAGACCTAGGCCACCAACTCAAAGCCGACGGAGCCCGTAAAAAAGGGAACGAAGTCAAGGCAGCCAAAGCTGAATCCCATATGGACCATGGTGTGCATTCGAGTGTGACGACGGGGTCGTATCTTGAAGGTGAGGCGGAACGGGCGCTTGGGCATGCGATGCCTGGTACGCAGACTGGACATCGGTTGAAGGCTGAGGGGGCCTTACATAAGGGGGATGTGCAAAAGGCTGAACGGGCAGAGTCGCATTTGAAGGTGAGTTTATGTTTTTTGTAAAGGTTTGAGTGAATTGTTTGTTGATGCGTGTTTTTTTTGTTGTAGGGTCCTCGAGTGATTTAAGCAAGGGTGATAGCGAAAAGTTACTTTTCAAACATTTTGTGGTTTCTGTTATTGTAAATAAAAATGTTTTGCTGCGTCCGTCCATCCTACTGTGTTTTTCTTTTTGAAATGCTTGAAACTTTTTGGGCATCATTAGCGATAGACTGCCAATCCATTTTTTGATCGTTCATGACATGGATCCCCATATATATCTTTACCCGTACGTTTATGGTCTTCGTCTTGAACGCATCATGTATAACCACCGTTTTAAACGCATTCTGTATGGCTCTTGATGCATAAAAGAAAAAAGAAAGAAACGGAACAGTTAATGCCTAAGGAAAATACACAAACTAGCCAACTTGTGCATTCCACGTGACCAACCAGCACCCAACCTGCCACCCAACGTAAGCCCGACCTTTTGACCAACACTTCTTTGACATATTCATCCATGCACCCATAACAACACATGATGCCCGAGCCCTACCCCCCTTACACCCTCCACCCGACACCCCCAACAATAACCCTCCACATTTCCCGAACCTACACACACAGCGATACACCCCAATTCAACACAGCATGTCCCCCCGAACTTGCCACAAGGGTCTCACCAGCAACCTACGAGAAAACAATACAAACAATAAATGACATGTTGTACGATGCGGATAGACTTTCGGTTTCGCAAGTGTGTTTTACGGTGGGGAGTTGTCTTACTGGGTGGTGCTTGGAGAGTTTTTTTCCTAATGTGCGGTATCGAATGGTAATGTTTTAGTTGTTGGTTTTTTAATGGGGGGTTTTGAGTAT
The DNA here is from genome assembly GCA_006535965.1 of Spizellomyces sp. 'palustris'. Classification (NCBI taxonomy): domain Eukaryota; kingdom Fungi; phylum Chytridiomycota; class Chytridiomycetes; order Spizellomycetales; family Spizellomycetaceae; genus Spizellomyces; species Spizellomyces sp. 'palustris'. The sequence goes on along the minus strand of QEAR01000026.1, from coordinate 4,256 downwards.
AATGGTTTTTCTTGGTTTGTTAGGCGTTTAAGAAATTGGCGGCGTTTATCCAAGATGAGAATACGAGGGTTTATGAGCCTGTTGGTGTGACGATTGTGGTTAGCGTTTAAAGATGTTTATGTTCGTCTGTTCTTGATGGATACGTTTATTGATTTTTTTTTTCTTTTGTAGGATCCGAAGCGAACGGGATTGTTACATGTATGTTGGTCTTTTTTTGGGTTTTGTGTATTGCAGTTTTATATTGATGGGTGTTTTTTTTTTCTTTGTAGATTGAAATTATTATGCAATAGTAATGGTGTGGGTGCTTTCTATGAAATATTTGGGAGTGGTTTTGGTTGTGTGTATTGTGGGATGGTTGTTATGGTGGAAGGCTACGATTGCTAGAGTGTATACGATACTTATATCATCATTTTCTTGTAATGGCATGCAACAAGAAAATCAACTAGAGATGCGGCTCTTGTCACTCGTATCCGATCTCCCGTTATCAACTACCATATTCCTAAACTCCAAGATGTGTGCGTCATTCTGGGGATGATTTGAGTATTTACCGATAGCCAACGAGGAATAGCCTGGCTGATGTGGGATTCCAATTTCCTTTCGTAGTATAGGCAATATATCTACTTGCCCCTCAAATCCTCTAGCAGCCCTCATCTCGGATTTCTATTGTATGGGCTACAGAGTACATATCACAACATTCCCAACATCTATTTCATCACCGCGCATTGTTAAAACTCACAACACCACCACAACCTCCTTCTACTGATTGTTCCAAATCCACCTTTTTCAACCCCACTTTCACTTTATATCAAACCGCATCTAAAAACAACTCCTCATCACCCATACCGAAACCCAACCGCAAAAGCCGCCGCAAACCCCGCACTAGACGGTAAATCCGTCGTAAGATTCCGTAACAGCCTCGTGACACCAATCTGAAGATCCTTGTGCGTGAGTTTTCCGTCCCCGTCTTGGTCGACTTTGCCAATGAGGAGGTTTTCTACGCGGGGCCAGTTGACTTTGAGGATATCGGCATGTACGAGGGCCTAAAAAAATAGTTATTCAATATTTTCTTTTTGGGGAGGGTTTGAGTGCGCAAGTGTGTATGTACGTACTTGTATCCCCATAAACCCAATCCCGACAACCAACCCCCCCGTCTTTGCCATCTTTTTTGTTGCAAAGCCTGCACTTGCACCCAACATTGTCGCCTAAAACCACATGTCCATTACATTTCCACATTACACAACGACACAAAACACAACAAGAGAAACCCCACCATACTAATCTCTGATAAATTCGCTGCGTCCGTCGATACAACCGTCTTTGCTTCCTCGTTTATACTTGCGGCGATAATCACATTGGTGGCTTGCACGTCATGCGCTGTTGCGACGACGGTTGTTTTCTGTGCATAGATATCGGGTGCTAATCGGTACAATGTCAGTACACTAATGTAATTGTGTGTGTGTGGAAAGGAGCATTACCTGAAGGCATGTTGAAGGAGCGCAAAGGGTTGTTCCGTTGGAGGAAAGCTGTGGGGGTCGAAAGCGGCTTTATGATGTGTCACGTGAGTGGGTTGCAATTTGGATTTCCTTCCGCATGGATTGCTTTACCCAAAAGATAATAATGTCAACTATGCAACCGGTCAAGTAAACGATGTCATTTTAAATAGTTGGATTTAGAAAACTGTGGTTAAAGGGATTTTCGGCGTTTATGGCATATCCCCATCGTTTTGTTTACACAAAAGTAAATCGGGAAACAAGTTTGTTTTTCGTGATGCGGAGTAATATCATTACATTATAAACCTGCATGTGGTGTTGGAATTAGGGTGTGTGTCGTCGTGGGTGGGGGTTCGAGAGATTTGGGTAGAGGGTGTACGTTCGAAAGGTTTTTTAAACCAATCTTTGTCATGTTAAAACGAAAAAAATTCAGAGATATGTACTAAGACTATGCAAAAACAAAAGATATACATATACATATCTACAATACAGGTTTGGTAATAAACCGCACATGAAGAATACCTTCATCCACCCTGTTGTTTTTTTTTTTTCAAAAACATTTTGTTTTTACCGTAAACTCTCCCTCCGATCCCGAATCTGATTAGAATCTAAACACCCCAACGGAAACGCACCCACCTCCCCACTCTCATTCTCACCGACCCCCCACCCATCCTCAAACACCTCATGCACACGAACGAGTTCATTTTTTTCTAATCGGATTTCGTCAGAAAGAACGGGGATGTAGGGTCTTTTCGCGCGTTGGATGTAGAGGGGTTCCAAGGGGCCGAATGTTGTGCTTGTGGAAGGTGAGGAGGGGAATGGAGAGGAAGGGGAGGGGGAGGGGGGGCAGGTGTGGGAGGAGGCGAGTGTGAGGGGGAGGGTTTGGGAGCAGGTTTTGCATTGGATGGTGTAAATGTTGTGAATGGATTTTGGTTTTCGGATTTGAGGTCGGGTGGAGGATGAGGGGGCGCGGGGAGAGGATTGTACAGTGGGGATTGTGGATTGTTGAGTGGGTTGATGTTGAGTGGCTGTGGGTTGACGGGTAGGACTGGATGAGAGGGGAGGCGGGACTCTACCAACAGCTGTGACGCGGAGATTGGGTTCAAGTTCCTTTGTCCCAGCCTTGTGGTAATAACTTGGAATAGACGTCATGCTCGTTGCTTGGCGCCTTGATGTCGAGTTGGTTTTTTGGAGTGTTCCTGGTGTCGATGATGGCAAAGTGGCCACTGATCCGAGGGTGGATGTGAGGTGGTTGGTTTCTGGGTCCGAGTGAAAGAGGTTTGAGGAGCGGATCAGGCGGCGGGAGATGGGAAGAAAGGTTGCGCCTAGGATACCGATACCAATAAAGGCCATGTTTGCGGCGTACAGTGGGATGCCGACTTGCATTTCCACTGGTTTTCCCAGTGTCTCGGTTGTCGTAGCATTGGTTGCATTCGTGGCAGGTATCGTGGTATTGACCGTATTGTTTGCCTGTCTCTTGGCAATGATTGGAAGCCGCGACATGGATGTAGTATTCCCATGAAGACTCGTATACCAATCCGAATACCCTTGTTCAGCATAGTACCCACACACTGTCTTGCCAACGATTAAAACGCGATCTGGCTGGACCTGATCGACGACCGAGGGATAAAAGACGTTTGTGATCATTAAGAGGTGGAGGATGCCCAATGCGACAGAGATTGTTCCCAGACATGCATACTAGTGTGATAAAAAAGTGTTGAATAGTGTGAGTGAGAAAATGTCAACGAGATCAATAAACCCTGTGCGCTCTCTCTCCTTCTCTCGCTTCAAACTCAACGAGAGTTAACAGTGCGCTCCCTCTCCATGTGCTCTCCACTCGCCGTAGCTCAATGTCACT